>WHPZ01561107.1:0-30784 GCA_016617965.1 Macrosiphum rosae
AAATAATTTGTATATTTTAGTCACCATCGTAAAATATGTTATATAAATAAGATAAATACACTTGCATTTATAATATTGTAGACTGGCACATTACATACAAATTATTTCGAATTTTAGATCATCATTCATTATAATATTTCACTAATATATATATTGGATAGATGGCTAAACTCTTTAGTCAAACTTATTCTGTTAAATTAATAAGAAATATATCTATTGAACGAAAACCGCCTTTATTCATAAACAATAATATTTTATTAAAATCTTAATTAATGCTCAATTATCTCAATGTATGCTACCCTAAAACATAGTATGACTTACCTACTTTCATTACATATACCAATGACCTAGGAGGCGAATATTAAAAATTTTTCATTATCCACCAAATTTTTATAAATCCATCGTGATTGATGTAAGTAAGTCGTATTACTACATCAACATTGTAGTATTAACTATATAGAGTTTTCAAATAGATCTGTACATAGGTTAGGTTACTCGACGTATGCTCATCATTCATTATAGTATTTCACGTTGCATTCTGGCAACTTAGTTTTCAGATGACGAATCATTAATTCTGGTTGGGTTAAAAATTTGACATTTTTCAACTCCAAATATTTTAATGCCCTGTAAATTCAAATCATTAATTAAATTGTAATCAAATAAATTAACTAAATAAAGGTTAATAAATTAACCCTACTGAAGTTGTTCCAACGACATTAATCCTTGGTCAGAAACATTTACACAGTCGTTTATCTTCAATTGTGTCAAGTAATCTTTCAATATATTAAGTTGACCTAATGCCTCATTATTTATCGAGTTGCATCCATCAAATTCAATATTAGAAATATTTGTACAGTCCTCTGTAAAATCAACATTTTATAAGTCGTTATATCATCTAAATATTATAAATGTTATTACAGATAGCGAAAAACCTACTAAAATATCTAAATCCTATGTGTGAAATAGATGCTTCTCTTCCTGCATAAACGTGTTCTATTACAAACTGTTTACGATGGATTGATGTGGTATGTGGCAAACAATCATAATGACTGACAAATTCCTTACAACCTTTCAATCTAATTTTTGCCCCGTTTTTCATAAGCCACTCGGCACATGCCAAGTTAGGGCCAATTTCCTCGATACGATCATCATCCAAACTTTTTTTTAAACGTAAAATAACAATTAAAATAAAGGTAAAATAATATGCTTTTATATCCTTAATCCTTGTTATTTAATTTAAAGTAAAATCACTTGCCCGTTGAATGTGTCATCGATCCACTTCCATAAGGAACGTGTATTCATTCCAATTTTGTTTTTTCTAAACAAATTAGATAGTAAAGTTTTGAACATCATGAACTTCTCAAAATTAACACAATTGAGCAACACAAATAATATAAGCGGAATACAATGTTAAATCTGTCTCACTTGATAATTGTAATAATTATCATTCTGCGAGTAGTAATAACAATAACAAGTTTAGAAATTATATAGGACATAAATCTGTGTTTGATAATAAACAAATATAAAAGCCAGAGAAACGAAAACACTAAATACGTAACAGACACACATTATCAGTATGACCAATATTTTTATTCTTTCAAAAAATGTACACTATTATATTAAAATGTTTCATATAATATTTTATTCTATTAAAAAACAATTCACTATGTAAAACTCCAGAAGTCGCTTTGCTGTACTATAATAATATATTGTGTGTCAAGTGTACCTACTTATTAAGTATACCTATACTGTAATGGATGTATTGAATTATTTAAATTAAATTATGATTCGTTGTGGGTACAAGATGAAAAACAATTCTGATCGGACACGGCTATATGCATCAAAATAATTTCGAATCAACGAATTTCATCAACGATTTAAATTCGAACGCTCATAAAAATAATGTGGCTTACTCTGAACTATTTTTTTTAATCTTGTAACGAAAACTTATGAGAAACCTTGTATTTCATTATTTATAAACCTATTTATTATAAAATTAATCGAGATATGTATTTTGAACTACAAAATGTATAAGAAAAAATTGTGTTTATGTATTCTGATATTTCTTAATGATTACTGTAAGAAAAACTTATAAGGCACCTTGTATTACATTATTTATAAACCTTTATTATAAAATTAATCAAGATACATATTTTGAACTACAAAATACATAAAAAAAAGTTGTATTTACTGTTTATGTATTTTGATATTTCTTAATGATTTATGTAAGATAAACTTATGAGGAACCTTGTATTAAATTATAAAGTGTTTTAATCACAAACGAAAATTGTATCATACATAATTTGAATAAAACCATAAAATGTCAAAAATTTAAATTGTAAATAAATAGCTGAAATAAATGAACCAAAAAATATAAATATTTAATGGAAGACCAAAATAAAATACAAATAATATTATATTTGTATAATTAATACCTACTACCTATAATATAATATGCTGAGCTGATGGTATGGTTAATATGTAGTATTCCTTGTTTAGTATATAGTTGAAATTATGACCTACATTAAAAATTATTATCGAAAAAAAATAATTACAATAATTTTTATATTATATTTTAATTAGGTTCCTATACCTAACCTATACTATATTAAAAAAAAAAAACAAATTACGGTCCTGAGTGGTTTTTAAATATTTATAAGGCATTCGTTCACTTGAATACATGATGCGCGCGTACCTATAGGTAACAATAGTCAATAGGCTATCGAAATAAAAACGCCAAACCCTTTCTGACATTAAAGGAGTATACATACCTACCTATATTATTATATAGAACGCGATATTATTTTACGATGCTTTTGAAATATATAGACATCTGCACGGGTTTCCGATGAATCGTATTGTTAAGAACTATAAGAAGAGACTCCATAGCACATGCACGCCGCCGGTCTACTGTTCGTTTTGTTATACACAACAAAATATAATATTATTGTGGTGAAACGCGTACACGGCGATCGTGTCCGGTCGATATAACGAGTCGACGGGGGGGCCGACCGATCGGCGAAAGGCCCCGTTCAAAGAGATATATAGTAACATAGGTACTAACGTACGAAATGGTGAGATAAAAGAAGAGCGCTATGTGACAGAGGCAGAGATGGAAAAGGATTCATATATAATATAATATCGATACAATACAACGACAAAGACATAATGTACTAGCTGCGGAACCACTGAAGCTATTCTGACGGCGGTATTTATAGGACCATATATGAGTATACGAGTATATGAGTATAATATAATATAATATAGTCCGTTTATACACGGTTAAATGGTTCACGGACCGACTGTATATAAGGTCCTTTTCGGTTCTTTTTCCCGGAGACGCGCAGACCTGAGGATCATAATAATTTGACACGCTATTATCATAACAAGAGCTTCGGCGCGCATACTGAATGGATATATATATAGGTGATATAGGTACACTATATTATTATTATATCGTCATTGTCGCTGTACAATCGTTTACGACCGGTTTTTGTGACACCGAAAAGGTCTTCGGTGTAATGAGGAGATATTAGTTGGAGGTATATGTATAATACGCGCAGGTGCGGGTAAAGGGTGACCGTCGGACGAGATGGCGAAAGTACAACGAAAAATAAATAAATAAAAAAAAACTGTGCAATATAATATACGAGTGCACACGACCGAGGTTGCCACTCGATTGACGCTGGCCCTCTGTCGCCACTCGCCGCCGCCTCGGTGGTCCACTGAGCGGCTCTTTGTGCGTTCGGACCGCGGTAACACGCGCCGCCGATGGAGCAGCGACCACGTCACGTGCCGTTTGATAACGATAACAGACGTCGGCGGTGCATAGAAATAGTGCACCGTGAGGTTGCTGCAGTCGCGTTACATCAGCTGACGCCGAATCGCATCGTATCGGCTGCAGGTATACGCGTATACCACGACCGCGGTCCGCTGCGGTTGCGACGTGCACCGCCGACGACGGATCGGCAGCACACCGACAATAACCGCGTCTGCGTGTACCACAGACCTACATACAGTTTATATTATGTCGTGTACCTGCAGCAGAGTTCTGACGTCGAACACAAGTGAAAAGTCTGTAACAAAACCACGTGTTACGGTCTCATTACGTTCGTACAAAATAATGGGCTTTTCGGGGGGGTACAGAGCACAGCAGCTGCGGGAGAGAGAGCTAAAAGGACCGATGTACGAGCGAGACATTAAGACGAACCATCGAGCATACATGTATACTGCATAATATGTTTTCTATATTATAATGTATAGGTATCTCATATTATTACGAAAATACAAGACGAGGAGGCGTAATTGGCAAGTGTAATATTTCGGCAGTGCAGGCGGAGCGGTATCGATATACGGTATGAAAATATATTAGGTATATTATGTTGTCGTGATAATATGATGATATCATAATAAAGCTGTAGATATACCTACCTATTATTATTATTATGTTATCCGAGCAATACATCATCGCACGCATAATATTATGTAACATTTGTCGGTAAAAGCGTCGGCGGCGACCGTGTCGATGACGCGTATATCAAGTCGATTACTGTCGTTATAATATCATAGTTACTCTATTATAATAATATAATACGCGAGTATAATACATAATAATATCGTGATAACGACACAAAACACGGATTACGCTATATTATACCGAACTCTCTGAACTTTTTTCGCGTGTCCCGCCGACATGATGTAGCGAGTGCGTCAACGTCAAAAACGCATTTTTTATTTTTCCATCGATAATAATATTATAAATATTCTTACGGCGGTCGTCGAGAATTCGAATTATTATTGTTACTCTGTCGTCGTGTTTTGGTTATAATATTATTATTATCGTCGTTACAATAATAATAATTACTGCCACATTCGATCGCGGACGAGTGTTTGATTTGTCCGTTGACCCGAAAACGGACAGAATCGATAATCCCAGCCAACATTGTATTATTATGCTATAATAATATAATATTATACTCGTGTACGTCATGCATTATATTGTTTTGTAGAGGAGCGGACAAAAAGCGTCCGAAAAGTTTCGCTGTGGGTGTAGTATTGTATGTATACGGTGTGTGTTTAATATAGTAATTAACTTGAAAATATTGTAGTTGTTGTTGTTGTTTTTAATTGGACACTGTATATACATTATGATGATATTTGGTTTTCGGGCGGGTACCGGTGGAATTTACTACGATATTATATACATTATACATATCATATATCTACGGGATATGCCGGTGACGGTGGCGGCGGCGACGATGTTTGTGCGGAAACTTACAAAACATCCAATACGACTGCGGCGGCACTCGCCGACGAGACTTTTACCGACCGACCGCCGTCGCCGAAAGGGTCGGCTACCACTCGAAAAACAAAAACAACGACCTCTCGGTACGTATAATAATATAATATATATATAATAATAATATATACTATATACACACATATATATATATATATATATATATACATATAGTCACTAGCGTGCAAACAACACACACACTTCCACGAGTCGAGTGCCTGCGAGTTTTATTTTTTCGTTTTATATCGGTCTATTGGCTCATTACTCATTTTTGCCCGGGCGATAAACGATCGGCACACATAAAACGTCTCTACTCGACGGCGAGGTCTTCTGTCGGACGTTATTGATGGATTTCCTCCTCGCCGACCCCGTCGCGACCGATGTGTTCGACGTCCAGAGTGTTTTCAAACACTCGGCGGGTATATAATATCTAGTACCTAGGTATATACTCGTATTATATAGTTATACACTTTATATACCTTTATGTGTGTGTGTGTGTGTGTGTGTGTGTGTGTGTGTGTTTGTGGTTCACACCTAATGAACCCGTGGCGGGAGGTGGTGGACTTGTGTGAAAGTTGTAAATCGAAACTGTATACACACACACCTGCACTCCATAATCCGTCTGTAAAACGAATACATATAGTTAGCCGGCGTTGTACCTTTATGTAGCTGCGATGTTTGTTTTCTCGACTCGTATAGGTAATTATATATAGGAAGGTATATCGTACACCGCAGTACCCATATATTATTATCATAATATCGTGTTGTGAATTTTTTATTTTCTCATTCGAATAACTGCGTTTGTACTCCGTTATAGAATGTTTGAAAACTTTTGAGTGATGCGTATTCGATGTTATAACAAGAGCGGTGTTTGGAGTAAACGGATATTATACCACAGCTCAACGACTGCGGTGTACAATCTTATTACTCAAAGTCAGTGTTGAACGAAAAATATTCGAACCGTCGAGAATTCTGCAGAGTTATCGAGTCGTAGAAAATTTAAGCTTGCTGACTTCAGATGAGGCACTATTCTGTATTGTAATACAATAATTGAAGCTATATAGTTCCACTGATTTAGCTGGACTCGCGGTCGCTCAACTATTACAGGATAATGCGATTAAAACACCGTTTAACGTCGATCGTTTATAGTACGCAGTTCGACGAGGGCATTAAGTGAAGTGTCCTAGCATTATTATGTATACAGTTTCCACGTTACCAAAACGATCCCAACTGACCATAACAAACATATAATAATGCATTCAACTCAGTCGGCGGCGCGGTGTAATAATATTATATAAAGTATAATAATAATGTATAAACGTTATTTCGCAAGCCTCCCGGCGGCAAAACAATAAAAGACATTACAAATGATATATTGCACCTGAGAGGCTTTTTGTGTAATATTATACGTAATTGTGTTCCGGTCGAGCGGCAGCCGTGTCGAAAAATTAAAACGAGACTCGCCCGCGAATAATATAATATATTATTATATTTACTGCAGAATACCGACGGCGGCGGACGGCGGAACGAAAATTGTTCACTGCGATATTAATAACGACGACTCAACATATTATTATTATTATGTAATACCTGCTACAACGTTATACGACCAAATAATATTATAATATATGCAATTGTAATATATGTACCTATAACGCGCACTGACAACAAATCCGTTCAAAATATACCAAATGAGTTATTCTTCTTGGTCTTTATTAAAATATGATAAAATATACGGCAAACAATTTTTCCATCGACGATAGCATATACCAAATCGCGGTGAAACATACACCTATAAACTAATGGACAGAGCTTCTCACACCGCCTGGCCCTTGCCCAGGCGACATTTAACAGAAAACACAACGTATGGGAGAGAAAAAATACCTTTTGTACTAAATGTTTTGGCACACTATGGAACCTCTCTATTTCCTTTCCCAACAATCACGTTTGGCGATTTCTCTCTCTCTCTCTCTCTCTGCACTGTCCATTCGTTTATAGGTCTATGCGGTGGAACCATACGTTTGTTGTGTGTATCATCATCATCGTCGTCGTCGTTATTATAATCATTATCATTATCGTTATTATTATTATTCGAACTAGGGTGAATCGCGATCTCGCGTACACATTATAATAATACGATGGGTATAATGATCTCGCGGTGCATCGGAGTGTGTATGTCACGACGGAGAGCGGATACGCCGCAGCGCAGGTACCTACCTACTTATATGTGCTATGTGTAAATGATATTAAATAAGTACCTACCTATACCTGTATGTGATATCGTTCGACGGCGGGTTCGTGATCGGGCGAGAGAGTGCGCGAGTTCTATGATATCTCGGCTCCAAAGTCGCATTACCGTATAATATGTACGGCGTATAACGACTGCGACGAGGTGGGTATAATGGGTAACGGAGAGGAAAAAAGTCCCCCAACCCGACCAGCAGCCCTCGAATAAAACGGGGATAAATATAATTGGTACTGCTCACACGCGAGGTCTTGAGGTCTGAAGTTTGAGTCGTTTGGCGCATCGAAAAACTTGGATGACGACTCGCCGATGGAGTGCACAGAACTCGTTCGCCCTCCGACCCTCCGCCGATCGGCCGTCACTATATCCGATAACCGATTCCGGAATTATTATTGTCATCCCCTGCAAATCCCATAATATTACACCCCTGTTGCAGCACCGATGACGACGTTTCAGACCCGCAATAACACATACGCGTGAGTATATAATGTACGCGGACGAGCGGATCGAATCGAAACACAATACGACCAGAATGCAATAATGCAGTACACACAATGTGCTACACAATAAAATATTATTATTATATGTGTACGTTTGCTATTTCACGCGTGTAAGCGCGATCATCGACGCCGTTGTTAATTTACCGGTGATTTATGTGCCGCAGAGGAGTCGAGTGTAAGCGAATTTTTTCTTTCTTTTTTAATGTGTTTATATATTATTATGTACGTATGTGTAAACGTCGACGTACGTATATATAGCGTCGTGACACTCGATATGATCGTATAACGATGCGCCGACGACGATTTGCATAATATATTTTTAAATCGTAAATCGCTGCGGGATAATTTGATGGAATGAACGGATATAAAAAATAAGATATAAATAAATGCAAAAAATATATTATATACATTCGGAACTGTATTGACAATACGCGAAAGTAAGAGTGGATGATGCATATAATATAATAATACGGTTATCAATATTTAATGTACACGCGATATTTTTATGACGTGCCTCGCAACACCGACGACGAACGACGTTTCCAAATAGAAACGCGCGTCGATGTTGATTAAATTGCGAATTTTTTTCGAATCAAAGTCAACAGAAATGCGAAGGAATTGCATCTCGTCGATGTGATATTGACTTGAAAAACGTACTTACACCGGGGNGGGTAGGAGAGACGTATACAAAACGTTCGACACAACAAATAACAATATATATATATATACATCGAAAACCGTTAAGACAGAACATAATATTCTAATATACACTAAGAGCAGAGCTACACTATATAAGAGTACGACCTATATTATATATCTGGATGGAGGATCTCAGCTGATATTGATCAATAGGATTTAATTATTAGACTATCGCTGCGGTATTGGATGATTTATCGAAAATATGGCCGTCGGGCGTTATAGTTTTTGGTGCGATGCCAGATGAAACGTTTTCTTAATAATAATATAGATGATATTGTAATATTGTTTCATATTATATAGTACCTATGTCGTCGTCGTCGTCCTCGCCACGAACTTTTTCCGTACCTATATATACTCGATATCTCCGACATCACAATGCACAATAATTATTATATCGATGATGAGTAATGATGTATATTGTATATAGTTCGTATAAAGGAGCTGTGCAATAATTGTCGCGGCCAGCTATCGCGAATACTCCCCGAAGGGTATATTATTACGTATAGGTATATAGGTATAAGTCGAGTTAGGTACCTATATCGACGTATACGAAACAATTACGGCTCGCAGGCGCTATAAATCTCTGCCGAACCGATTTCCTATATATCCTACTTACGATATATCATATGTATAGGTTATATGCGATCGGAAATTTTCCGACGTCACGTGTGATACACACAATGTACCTACACGGGCGAGTATTATATTTTATTATTGTGTACAGAGGCACAGCCGAGAGAGATTTATGCACAGAAACGGGATTAAAACAATAACAACCGGAACCGTGGTCGTCGTCGTCGTCGTCGGGCCACGTACGACAGGCGGCATATGCAGCAGGTATAGGAAAACGATCTAAAGTAGTGCGCACACACTCACACGCGTTTAAACAATATATATAAAAATATTATATTATATTATGCGCTGTATATGTTTGTGTAACGACTACGATATTATTGTTATTACTTATATTATATATCCTGCAACGTCCCGATCTACTTTCTAATGTCAGTAGCGCGCAACAATCGTGTTAATCGGGTTTATTATTTTAAACGCGCACGGCGATATAGACAAATAATAATAATAATAATGGAAAAAAAAGCTCTATTGTCCGATCGTTAGTGCCAAACGGAGCGCGATTTTCTCCTTCTCTCCGAGCGTATAGGTAATACACTATTACCATATATATGTATATATAGCTATGCGTATAGCCCATAGGTACTCTCCTTTCCCATTGTGAGACGAACTCTGTGTCGGAGGGTACACGACGCGTGTGCTGTATATATTATTATTATTATTATTGTGTATAATAGAGGTACGAAGCGCGAAGAGGCTGCCTAGAGGTGAAAATGACTTCATCAGACCGTGCAGTCCGTGTCACTTCCGCCACCACCATCGCTCGGTCCGGCCGGCGGGTATTCACGACCGAGAAAAATAATATGATTGTGCACGTTCGTAATTATCACACTGTATAATATTCAAAATATATATAAACGCTCGCTTATAATATGTAGGTATACCTACCTACACGCGTCGTCGATGGTGTGTTTTCGCGGGCTCGTACATTATTATTATAATAATATAACAATAATGATGTGCTTATTTTTTTTACGTATACTGTAGCTCGTCGTCGACTAAAATAATAATTTTTCACGTGTCGCAGCTATACGCGCGATGCTATGCGCTCGAAAACCGCGGGTGGTTGAGTCTTGTCTTTTCGACATAAAAATTCTTTTTTATCCGTCCGCACCTGTCGCTGCAGTGCGGTGGGCATAATAATAATAATAATATTATTATAATAGTAGTTATTATAATCATCAACGGCCGCCACCAACTGTCACGCGCGTCGCGTCGCCTTCCAGTTTTTGCGATATTAATAACATGCCTACCTACATAATAATATAATCACGTGAACAATAAAATATGTTCTGTTTCGATGACGATGGTATTATTATGACATATATTACATCCAAACAGGGTTATCAATCACTATTTGCAGGTCTCCGAGGGCCTCAAAACTACAAAAGATGCCAGCAATATCTTATACCACGTAATTCACGGTGTTCTTCTCGTAAAATGTGACACACAGTCGCGCGGTACCGCTGGATTCATCGGACAGGGTATCACAAAAACCTCGACAAAAACCGTATACGATGACTTTGCCCCCGACTTTACCCCTGACTTTCACTTGCAATGAGGGAATTTCCTCCGGGGCGCCTTGTATTTTAATTTAACGAGGCCCCGCCCACATATTAATTGGTAATTATTATCGATAAGACAAAACGAAAAATATGCTAAAGATTCGACGGTATTTTACCTTATTTGGCAATATTGGCAGCAACGCATCGTTCTAAATTCTTTCGACCGTTTTTTCGAACAGCAAGACTTCCACGGCGTCAGATACACCAAACAGAAGACGTGCAAAGTATACATCGACAGAGTGGGTTAGACAGCTACTTGCTGTGGTATAGATATCCACCGACGCTAATGGCACAGCGGCAGAACGGACGGCTCCCGTCGATATAGACCGTCGTTAACGCGTGCAATATCGTGTTAAGACCGTGTGATTTATACGCAGGTAACATACTAATTATTTTATTACATAATATATAATGTACACGCACCGACATCAAAGGAAACCGGATTGAATATATTTTCAACGCAGTCATCCCCGTCCGGGTGTTTGTGTACGACGATATTCAAACGCTAATTAATTCGAACCGAAACCTGGTATATGAGCATCGTGAATTATTGAAAAGTAGTCGTATTAAAATGTCCACACCCATATATATTATAATATGCTCTTGACTTTACTACTTATTGGCCGCCTCGGACTCCGGTGGGCCGAATTGAATAGAACTTTTTGTTTTTCAAATCGTTATTAAAGTCAAGTCCACGGCGTCAAAGGCGATTGTTGGACCACAAGTTACAATTAAATTTATAAATATTTACAAAGATTGTAGGTACAAGTTTATATTTGATGTACATTTGTTACAGTAGGACCCATCGGATAACATCCTAAAACTATTACTTTAAATTGACTTGAGAAGGTTTACTTCAGAAATCAAGAGTTGATCGGATGTTGATTGGGTCTGCGAGATTCTGACATCATACGACAGGGTATACTCGATTCTCTCCTTTCCATTTTGTACGTCCAGCATTTAAAGATAATGTGCTTCTCGCAAAATAACCTTTAAATACCGTGGATCGGTATATTTTGAGACGACTAAAGGTTTTACTTATCGCCACGTTTAATGCGTCGACCTGATCGTTTAAATATTTTGATGAAAATTGCAAATCAAATTATATTATTTTTATCTGGCTGTTGTCAATATTAATTATTCAACTATTAACCGAAACATAGCGAATATTTTTTTCTTCTAGGAAGTACTGAACCGAACAGATCCAGAAAAAGTTCCTGTCCTTTATTATATCATACAACCCAGCTTGTAGTTCGTATCCAAACCATAATACCATATAGACAAGGTGACACCACTCCCTAAATTAAATAATAATTTATTGTATTTGTATAAAACAATATAATAAAAAATATACTCTTAATATATGGGTACACACTACGTAGTGCTCACGTTTTGACAAAGAAATCTCGAATTAATCAACAAAGTGTCTCTCGCTCACATTCTCGCTATCTCTATACCGATGGTATTCTATTTATCCTCGAGTACCACACATACCTTATTGTTTTAATATCTATGTGGTTTTGAACACTCTTATATAAAAAACTATTATATTATTAGCCTAGTAAAATCATATTTTTTTTGACCTGAAATAACGTTAAGACATGGTTATTACAAAATATTATGAAACATTTATTGCAATTTGTTCATCATTATAATATATGAATAGGTAACTGAAAAGTTTTCTTTGCAATTGATTTATATATTATATTAATGATTAAAAACTAATAATTGGTTGTGGTAACATTTCAATGAACAAACGTACTATTCAATAAAACGAACTCTGAGAATAGAACTAAAAATAAAACGAAAATAATACTATGTTTTTATTGAATAACTGTTACAAAATACATTGATAAAATATAAATATTATAATATAATCTTTGGTGGTGTAATATTTCATGAATCACATTGCCACAACTAAATGCCAAGTTGGTTATGTTTATTAATGAATCCACTATCGTTTTCAATCATAATTAAATTTTGTTTTTTAGAATATTTCGATATTACCATATTAATTTAAAATCATAATAACCCGAGCGGCGAATAAGGTAATATAGTAATAAATATTTTCCAGTCAGTAACATTGTTAGAAATTAAAAATGTTTTTACTTATATAATATATTAAATAATATGTTTTGAGAATAATAGTTGCAATTGCAGAATCTTTTCCCCAATAAATTTCGTTATACCTAATTGTCAAATAATTTAAATTTATCGGTGCTGTAAGCGATAAAATATTTCATAAAATTCTTAAAATATGTACCGATAAAATTGTGAATTCAATGTTATGACAATAATTTTTGTCTCATCTTTAATTAGTATATATTTTCTTATTAGACTTAACCATGGAGAAATCAAGTGAATTCAAACCACACATTCTTACATGAATTGCAGGGGCAGTCTCTCGCTCGCTTGGACTGTATTTCGAAAATTTCACAAAGTTATGACCATTATATAATAGTAAATAACTTGCAGAGAACCGACTAGGCGCATCCATTCGGCCAGCGTAATATTTAAGGACACGATTTGGGCTTACCACACCCCGAGAATTGTATAATAATAATAATAATAATAATAATAATAATAATAATTGTAATTACAATATTGTAATTGAAATGCCAGTCGTTTGTATTCATTACGCCGGTGACGCAAGCTGGTCGACCAACCCGACAAAACGTCCGACAGACCAGATGGCGTGACGGCGCCTGAGTCTCGTCGCACTAACAAAATCATCGTCTCTGTGATTTAATGCTGGAAATAATTATTATTCGGGTACCCGAACTCTTGGAAGATTTGAATTTTCATTCCGAAATACGTTCATTTGAGTCGCTCGCATTACAATAATATTATGTTATCACTGCAGTACTGTACCATATTTGCACTTTACGCTTTTCGAAGGTTTAAACGAACGAAGGTATCAGTAATCCGAGTGGTGTACAAAACGCGGTCATATAATCGTCTAACGTCGTAAAAGCGAATTGGTTGAAAGTTGTTCTTAATAATACCCATATGGTAATAGAAGCTGAAGCTCTCCCGGAGCCCCTTAGGCCTGAGGTATTTAAAATATTTTAAAGATTACCTTAATTTTCAGTTAATTGACTATACAGTAAACCTGTTATTAAAACATATTATATTATATTGCTCATTGATATTTAGGAGTGATTGATAATCGAACATTTTTTCATCCAGCCACCCCCTCCTTTTTTAATTTCTAGAATCTCGCTTGCATGTAGGTAACTTAAGATATCTGCGAGTCGTCGGACGTTACCTTAAGGTCAAATATAACGATTGATGTTTGACACAATATTATACATTTAAATATTATCGACAGCAAGAGAATATAATCAAGAAAGCCGACGAGTCGATGATAATTACAATATAGTGTGGCTTAATAATTATTCATAATTATCAAACCACACCCCGCACGGCCGCGAAAGATCTCTGATGTTTATATTATTGCACTCTCTGTATAATATTTCACGTCATATTTTTCGTACTTCGTATACTTAATCCACACTACCATAATATAACGACGATTGATTAATAATATAATATGCGGATAATAACATATTATTTTCTCAACGACGAAGCGTCACGCGTGTCATACGTACGGCATAAAGTATTTATATTTTATATATTATCAATAAATGAGACGTTGACGTGACCGTATAATACGCACCGCAACTATATAATATATTTTAGATTCTGAGAGGAGCCGATGAATGTATTGATTTTACAATGATGACGTGTGTTTTTTTTTTTAATTTAATTTTTAGTTTTTTTTGTGTCTGTCATCAAGTTTTAGGGCAGTAAAAGTGCTTGGATTTTCTTCAACAGTATCTTTTCTGCAGTTGGAAAGTGAATCTAGATGGTCCTTTGGTGGGTCAAAATTTTCCAGTAGTTTTCAAAAGCGCAGTAAAAAACAAAAGCAAAATTAGGAAAAACGAGAATTTTAACGCAAAATCGATTTTTTCTGTGTAACTCCAAAACAAATGACCGTAAATTAGTAGATACATGAAATTTTGTCTGAATGTTTATATTTTCATTTTCTATACACCATACAATTTTGACTCTTTTTGAGCTGCCACACTGCAGCAGTCGTTACTGGTACCGTCGGCGCGGCTTCGATGTCTGCGCCGGTACCGCTAGCCTCCATTGGTACAGTCCGGCTCGGAGGGCCAGAGGGTATCCCGTATCGGCGATCCGTTTCGCTACCACCGATGGCCGGAGAACATGTATCGGCGACTTACCGACAATCGCCTCAAAAGTGCACTGTTACAAACCTGCAGGACCCTACCTCATCGCCTTGTCTTGTTAGCAGCCCTCGGCCAGGGGGGAAATCTCGGACGATTTAACTTCGGGGAACAACAGCAGAAAACGAGTTTGGCCTTCGTGATACCTCTCCAAGCAGCGGACCCGATCCTCTCCACCGCCCGTCTGCGCAGAGCTTCACTCGTTTTGCTAGCGTTGCCCCCGGGTCCAGACAGCCGATCAAGTCTCCAAAGCTGTTCTTGACCTCAGCTCCCCTGGTTGGCGTGATGAACTCCGACTCTGGATGCTTCCACCGCCGCTGCCTGCATCGCTGGCACAGTGACCACGTCGTTTGTGATCCATTTTGAAGGGTTTTCGACGAGTCGCCGCCCGCAAACTGTATCGCATACAGCAAGAGGCCCTCTAGATCCCCGATAGTCGGTTCCTCATCAAAGTCAATATCAAAATAACTTAACGACCCACGAAATCGAAACCATCATTAAAGACGCCTTAGACAAAATCGATTACGAACTGAAGGCAGAAAAACTAAGACGAATCGACAGCGTTGTTCATGATTTAGTCTAAGACGTCTTTAATGTTGACTTCGATTTCGTGGGTCGTTTCATTACTTTGTGATTCAGCCATTTTCATCACAGGTAAATTTTTTGCGTATTGGTAGTCAGAATAAATTGCAAATGAGCCGATTCCGAATTTCGTCCTGGGCCGTCGCCGATAATTCAAAACAAATATCGTTTATTAGCAGCCAGCAAGTAAACCATCATGTTATTGATCGACCTGCTGCAACATCGGCTGGATTTCGGGCCCGTTTATTTTTCCGAAACACTATTATTTTTATTATTATTATTGTAATACTGTACTTACGTTACATAACGCAGTGGTATACTATTTTTAGATTATGAGTGGAGCGAGTAAGCTTGTGGTTTTACAATGGTGTTTATATATTTTTTTTTTATATAATAACCTGTATACAAAATTTCTACCAGAAGGATTCTTCAACACATTTCAACACATAGTATCTATCTTTCAATAAATTGGATCAAGATGGTACTTTAGAGAGGTCATTTTTCGATTTTATCAATAGTTATGCCACGTGAAAAACCACCGAAAAATTACTGAAAACCGCTAAAAATAGAATTTATAATACTTTGTTTATCACCATTGAAACGAATAAAAAATTATAATATTATTATATTTATTCAACCTACATGATATAATAAATAATAACAATATAAAATATCCAGACTGCAGACAAACCATCTCCGCTCAGACTCGTTTTTCTTATACAATGATATTATATCATTGAATTCAAGTTAAATAAAATCCATTACACAATTACCCACTTGTAACCTACTGTACAGCAGAGGGACATCCACTTACCGGTTTTTTTTTTTTTAAACTTTTAATGTATATTATAGAGATTGGGCCATCACGTTTTTCCGTTTTTCTACGAGCACAGGAAACTGGACAACGATGTGACCCGTCCCCATCATATTATGCTACAATTGTAGGTAGCTATGTATAAAAAAATACCTACCTACTTCCGTCCTTTGTAACTTCACGATTATTGCAGCGTTTTACTACGTTTTCAATTTATAATGAAATTCTTCGATATAATATGCCACCGTAAAGACACATCGCTTTTATGGTCACACTGACTCCTTGAAACCGTGCGTATAATAAAAATGTTTAAACGTATATTATTATAACCATAATTTATTCGTGGACGAACTCAAACGCATAGACAGGTATAGTTGTTAAAAGACGCCAAAACTATTTTGGTGATCACAAATTATCACAGTTTAGACTCTATATCGCCATTATACTTGTATAAAATTTATATGAAATAGGCGTATGCCTACTTCTACGCAGTCTGCGTGCGTATTGCAATATTAGAATAAAATAAAAAAAACACTAACGGTGATAAAATAATAATACAAAGAGTAATATAACGCGACTCTCACGGCCACTCCCCTGTTCTTATGCCAATATCGTAAAATAAAATATATTCAATCAAATAAAACTATAAAATCACAGAGTTGAATTACCTATAAGATATTCATTTTAAACATTTCCGTCAATCACTATTACGAAACCAATTTATTATTTTCAAGCATCTAACTCGTATTATTCATGATCAAATAATAATATAACACAATAAAAACACAATAAACTCAGTTTATTAACAACCCCCCCCCCCTCTGCAGTGTCCAAATATTGCGCAAGTGCAATCGAATTTATTGATTCATATCGCCATTACTCTGTGTATTAATTATATCATTATTGTGATTAATGCAATATTATTGTAATTGTTCAAGTGCAAAAGACGACGGCGAATGAAATTCAATTCAATTATTGTTGTTTTGCAATAATAGTATATTACCATATTTTGTATTTTGTTTTTTTGTCTATATGTACTTACCGCGTCTACGGGATGGTTAATTATTATGGTCAAAATATAATAATAACACACATAGTAAGGGTTGATTAAAAATTTAAAAAATGTCATCTGAAAATATGTTGTATTTTTCAATTATTAAAATTTATATTTGATTTCAGTTTTAATAGTCTCCTGACTTCTACATACAACTCAATCTTCAGGCTTATACTCATCACACGTGCAGTGAAGATAATGGAATTCAAACCTGCATTATTGTTTTTCGATAGTCTTTAATCGAATTAATTTTTAAAAATCGTAAGAGCCTAAGACGAGCAGCAGATGAAACGAATGTTGGCAAATGTCTGCAACGACATCGTTCGCTTAATGAAATCAAGGTTCGGCAATGATCCCAATATCATGTCAAATTAGCTTAAGATATTGCAAAATAAGTGCACAAAAACAGTAATTTACTGAGTAAAGTCTATACGAGATCAGTTCAAACGTACTTAGTGTAGACAAAAAATTTCGTTCGACCTTCTTTTTTCTCCAAGGAACAATAATATAATATAGGAATAAAAACTAATTTTCGTCGCCCGGCCGTGATAATAAATAGGATTTCGACAGCACGATAGTGTTTACGAAATTGAACCGATTATATTGTGTTCACGATTTTCCAAACGGTTAGAGAATATAATTTTTAATGTCATACTCTTTTCAATTTACTCGTCATTTAATAGCTTTTAATACCATGAAACGTACCATTAAATTCGTATTTTTGGTGAACGTACGCGTGCGGTGAAATGTCAATGTCGTTCATTATGTTGTACGGACACAATTTGCATTTAATGTTTTTACTTTCAAAGACTTATAGCAGCGTACCGAGCTATCCATCAATTCACTCGCACGTTCTGACTGTAATATTATAATATATAGAAAAATATAAAAAAAAAAAAAACCTTTGAAAATCTCTCGATTTCATTACAACAAATACTGCAGCAGTACAATATTATAAATGTGACGTCTTATTATGTATATATGAGTATAGTATATAATATTAAATATAATATTATGTGACATAAAGATTGTGCTGTCGAATTTCTCGGATATTATCTACCCAAATCCGGTTTAACGATCCACCTGGATATATGCTTACCCCTTAAACTCAATTCGGTCGTCTTTAAAAAAAGGTCTAATATATTCTTATATAATATTCTAATATATATATATATATATATACACCTAAATCTCTAAAAATAATTTATTTATAAGATGTCTCTTTTTAAAGTACGTGACTATCAATTTGTTTGAAACGCGCGTATATACCTGCGGCTGCAGCTGTTGTTATCAGTTTTATTATTACTATTATTATTATTTTTTTTTTTAATGTACAATAATACTATGAAAAATATTACAAAACCGTGTAATGTCGCATAAAAGGTTTTTTATTCGTATAATAGAATGCGTATAGGTTATAGGTAATTTAGATGTAGTGCGTGTGATCACGAATATAATATATACTTCATAATATAATATAATATGACATTCGCTATGACGCGGAGCACACGCGTTGATAAATTTCGATAAAAAAAAAAAAATTATGGTCTGTCATATCCGCCCCGAAACGAGGGCACACGAACTGTACCAAAAATGTTCGGTGCTCGATTTACTATAAAGCATTTTGTACTTTGACTGTCGCTCTAATCAATAAAGTATAGATGTCGGGCGACGCGGGGTACCGATATATATTATACATACGCACACATATATTATATATACGCGTTTTATCTCTAGCCGTAAATAAATATCGTAAAAAACCCATATAAGATACTAAAGTATACTATCTTTCTTAGTTTAAATGGTACTTGCAGCGAAGTTCAACGATTTATTTCCCGTGATGGGAAGCGCGCGAAACGAAATGCGTGTCACGCCGCCGTTTTGGGCACAATGCTCGCGACTTCTGCAAATCGCCAGAGTGACAGATCGCTTTTGGCCAATGCCAAGTTTAGGCTGCAGCGGCTTTTGCCGATCCAAAGTTTATCCCGTGAATTAATGTCTAAAAACAGACGAGATGCGAATGCGATAAGTGCGATAATGCGATTTCGCGCAAATTTTACAAAAGAACATTTTACAACTGAAATTTATCAAAAGTTAAAGGAAACCGCAGTCGTCTTGACGCGTTCGCCTTCAGGTTGGTTTTATTACCATAAATAGTAGACATGCCACGAGTTTCAAAAACAACATTAATCGCTCGACTTTTTTCCCGGATTCACGCGAGGGGAACATATATTATTATGTATAGCGTTTCTCGTTGACCGTGCAAACAAGAAAAATTTAATTTGTTTCCACAAAATCAATTCGATGTGTATACATATATAATCATAAAAGCTATTCCTTTGTATTTTAAACATAATTTGACTCGTACAATGTGCATGTTTTACACAACTAGAGCTTCGGCGGGAGACTTGTAGTGATTCGAACAATACTTACAAATATTTAACGAGTCCGCATAACTCGAAACCGTTTTACAAGTGTGACTTATGGGTAGTGACTGTTTTCAAATTGGCTTTTTTTTCTTGGAGAAAAAAGTCGTTCCGACCAACACAAACACGACGGAACCCTATCGATTTACCATTTTTCTCCGCGCAACTCCCCCTTTTCCGCCCGAATGTCAGCTGCCGCGGATTTCCAGCCACGCAACAAACGCTCAATTCACACGGCTGGTTATAACTTATATTCCGAGCTGGTGTGCGGAGGGGTGCACTCACACATATATATGTATATGTATATATGTGTGTGTGTGTGTGTGTGTGTTCGTATATACTCGTGGACGGGAGACAAATGTTTTTAATGAACGCTCTGGGTCGGCTTGGTATTTTGCCTTTTGTTTTGCAGTCGAACAGAGTGCGAGTGCAGTATACATAGCAATGGCGTGAAAGAGAGAGAAGGAGCGAGAGGGGGCAGATAGAAACAGATAGAGTCGGAGGGCGATAGAAGTGGAAGGAGTGAAAGGGACGGTGTAATATTTTTCTGGGGTTCATATATAGGCGGTCGGAGGGTCGTGGAGATGGGGAGGCGTTCATTAAAAAGTATTGGTATCCACCAGGGTGTGATTTCGAAGGACCACTTGTTTTTCCGCTATATCGTTTACACGGTCTCCCCGTGGTTTTGCATCGTTACCCGGTCTTCCGGATCAATATCACGCAAGCTCGTGTACACATATACCGCGGTGCCGGCGACCATCAAAAGTTCTCTCCCGGCCCGTTTGCAAGCATAACCGCCCGAGCTGCGTATTACGCATTATTATCTGGTTATGAAATTCGCGTCGAACGGTTTCGTCGAATGTGTAAACCCTCTCGAATGATATCCCTTGACGTTTGCGCGTGCGTGTCTGAAATTGATAACCAAACACGCGATACCGCGTTAGTATAAAATATAATTTATATAGTATAATATCGTGTACATGTATATATTACATAAAAGTACATTACGCACGTTTTTTTATAATAATATTATCATGCACGTCGCGCACATACGATTATATTATAGGCGTAGTTCGACGTGCCACACAAACCATTCCGAGGTGGCGTTATTAAATCAGACGTGTCCCGCTGAACAGCGACGACGACGACGAGGGACGTCGAGTGACAAGCCGGCTAGGAGGGGGAGTATTGTTTTATTGTACAATAATAATACGAACGAGGGTGTGAAAAGCTGTGTGTAGCGGTATAAACTTTGCGATAGACTGACGATAAGACCAGATGGCTTTCCGGCTGAAAGGTTTCGCGGGAACGTGCCGAAAACCATCGGTTGATGGAACCCATTATATTATTATAACGCAACGATAATCGTACGACTCTGCAGAACGGTTGGGGGGATGTGTCGGAGTCGCATTGTAAACATTTTAGGCGATCACAGAGCAATAACCGCCTACCATTAATCCGAAGATGTAAATATTAGAATTGCCGCCTGCGCAAAACAACACTGATAATTGGTTTAACGAGTCGGACGGACGACTGCTTATACACACAATGATAATAATAATGTACACTGTATTAGGTAGGTAGGTATAGGTTTGGGCTTGACGATTTTTCAAAATACTCGTGTCCGATGGATACGTCAGTCTATTGAATAATGTGGCAAGCGGAGGTTATTTTCAACGGTAACCTACCTATTTATATTTTGAGGAAAATTTTACCAAACTGCAGTGGACGTGGAACATGGGACGCGTGAACGACTTGTCTCGGAGTCCACGGGGCATGACTGACAGCGGAGAGTAAAGAATACACTTGGAAGTTGTGACGTTTCTAATTTTAACATTGTGCTTTGCATTTCGAACAGAACCGTCTTAAATCGACCGAGTCAAAAGACTGCCGCCGTAGTTGTACAATATTAATGTATTACTCTGAAACCACTCTACGCATATAGGCATTGTATATTTTTGGACGATCGCCCGAGAACCGTCTAGTTGTATAATACTCACTGATGCATCAGTATAATGATACTTTCAAAGGTTTATTTCCACACGTTCCTCGTCGTGTTCGTATACGTCTTTAAACGGTTATTTTAAACGTTTAACTATTTTTTTTTTTTTTTCATAGAACACCGTGAAAACACACTTTTAGTAGGTATTTCATTATTGAAGGAAAAAAAACTTTGGTGGTGATTGGCTCTGCAGCAAATCTCAGACGAATAGATTTCGGGATCACGAAACAAATGACTGTATAGTGTATTGTAAGTTATTACAAAAGACTAAAAATATTGCCTGGCCAGCTTAAGAAATCTCCGAAAAAAAAATTTATAGACTGCGCAACAATACATTTTACTCTTTTATAATTGTGTATGCGTACTGGCAAAGGATTTATTAGCAAATGTATATTATATTTTTATAAAATAATTGATATGTTGATAAATGGAAAAAGCAGAGTCGACTTAATATATGTTTAGAAATACGATATTACGATAAATTTAAATTTAAAATGTTGTGATAATTTGTTTTAACTTTCGTTGTATTTTGGGTATGATATATTTAATATACTTACTTAAATATTTATGAAAAACAAATCGATATTGTCTCTCATTAGAATTTAAGATGTTACATATTATATATATATATATATATACTAGGAATTTAAATAATACCGGAACAATCAATAATCTAGTCATTCTTAAAAATGACGGAAAATATTTAATTCGTATAATATTTTATCTCTATTATTTTATAGTTTTATTTTTGTCAAAGCCACTATAACCACTTATTTAATTTTTAGTATACCTTATTAATTTCCATATTATCCGAGTTATATGTTTATCTATTTTGTATAACTCGTAGGTATATATACTTACTGTTCTATTGAATTATATTCCTTGTGTTATTTAGAGTTAATATCAATTATTATATAGGAAGGTTTCAAAGGTATGCTATGTAATCCTATCACTGCAAAATGGCGGTGGGAGGGGGTGTAGAAGCCGAAATCGTATAGTGAATCGGTGAGGGATGCGATCTTGTGAAAACGGCGTAGAGAACTAAATCCGAAATTCCGAAGTGCAACCGAATCACTGTTGCGATATAATTATCGTTTCGTCGACGATCCGCGCTATACCTATACCTAATACGGCGGCAAAAAGAGAGAATCACTGCGCTAAAACGCCGCCACGTCGCCCGGTAATTATTTAAATATTATAGTTTCCGGTGCCGGCATCGCGTCGTATAATAGATGGGTATTATTACAATAATAGTATTATACGCTTGCCCGTATATAACTATACAGCAGCACGCATACTCTCTCGCCGAGTAGTCTCGCGCCCACGCAGCAATAAAACGAAACATCGCCATGAAAAAAAAATAACAACGTATCGGACGATGACACACTGACACGGCGGAACGAAGATTTACCGATCGGCGAAACGATTAAGAGAGAAAAAATAAAAAAAAAACAAATTATAAAAAAAGTCAAAAAATAAAACGCATTACGCCAATGACCTCTTTCGACGCTTCGTCGCCGTATTAAAAAATAATATTAGTATATATACGCCATTGAGAGTGCACATAGCAACATTATAATATACAGGGTGATACCTGCAAGCATATGATTCACACCCCACGTTTGATTGATTGTTAATTTGAGATTTTCGAAATTTTTAAATAAATAATTGGACTATATAATTTAAAACTATTAAAATATAGGTATTGTATTACTTAGTCCAAAAGGATCAGTGAACCGCCGCAGAACTTCTGTTTTTTTTAAACGTGGGGGTCCTCGGAGTATTTACCGTAAATCATTTAGTGGATAATAATTTTGAATATTTTTAATTGACTTAATTCAAAAATTTAACAAGTGGTTTTCAGTTGTTAATCTGCTTATAAGACGCAATAAGGATAATAATTATTAGTGCTTGCGAAAATGGTTTTAACTTAATGGTTTTTATTAAATAGATATTATAGTACTTATGATTGGACCGTTTTTATAAATTATAAATATTTATAGATTAAAATATTAATTACTACAATTTACAAATTACCGTTGCCCCCATATCTTCTATATCTACCCATTATCATGGTCCTACTATATAGGTACAAAAAGTTCAGAAAAAAACTCTACAACTATACTCTTTCGAAATATATATACCTAATATGATTTTGAATCGTCAACATTTTCAGAAAACGTAGCCGCCAAATAATGTGCAGTAGAAAAGTGGGAAATGAGGGGCTATCTGCCATTGAAAAACGGAAGTTTTTGTATCTCTACAGGACACTATATAATATAACATAATACATAACATATCCTTGAGCGGCACACAGACGTCTCAATAATTTGAAACTATGGCGTTTAAAAGATATGGTATTTAAGATTTCAAAAAATCAGATATGAATATAACTATGTAGCATCGGGAAAGAAGAAATCATATTATACGTCTTGAGCGTGCTCGATGGATCACCCTGTATATACACAGGTACGTGCGCACAACAGGCGAAATCCTATCTCGCGAGCACGTCCGTCTTTTCGCGCGCGAGTTCCCGCACAATATAGCGGTAAGTTCTTTTTCTTCAATCCGTGCGAGAGTATTATAATTTATAACATATATATACCTAAGTGTATACGATATATTCAATGCTCCTTCTCTTGTTCCGGCCGGATACCGCCGGATACGTGCCGAGTCCGTATCACGGCCCGTTTAAAATTCGATTTGAATTCGGTGGATTTTTTTTTCATTTTTGAGGGGGGGAGGACCTAGGGAACTAGGTCCACCTATAGTCGCTCGTAGGTATTTCGCTCGAATTATCCTATACACCGGCGCGTAATATAATATTATATGATCCGCCACGTGATACGCGACAAGCGCATATAAATATTGTTATACTCTTACCGTCACGACGGTTCTGTGTCTCCGAGCTGAGTAATGGGTAGGTACCTAGCCAAGCACGACCATCATCCGGTCACAGTAACCGTGATGAAGTTATGTATGATAATAATACGTATGGTACAATAATAATATTATTATATTTGTCATTAAGCACGCCTCGAATATCATCAGGTTTGATAATAATATGACCGCCAGTATATATAACATTTATACGGTCCTATATATATAGACGACGCTTTAGGTTTTTAGCTCGTGCGATACGATATCATATTACGTATGTATTACATTGTTATATTTTGGAGGTTAGTCGTCGTCCTGGCTCCCGTTAGTGTTCATTTCCACCTCCAAACAATTTAATTTTTCTGTTCCCGATTTGTCCTCCTCAAATTAATTCACATACCCATTCGATAATTTGACGTAAAATCGTATTTTGAAGCCTACAGTTCTGTTGGGTCATCGTCCTGCCACCATAGTAACCCTGCGTGTTCTTGAATAACTTTTTTTTTTTAAATACATTTACACATATATATATTATATTTAGGTATATCACAATCACACACGCCTATCCGGTGATCGTTTAACGCAGGTATATCCGATTCGATCGTGTCTGATATAATTATCGTTAACGAACGACATATTATAATAATTATTATAACCACCCATAGGTACTATTGTTATATCTGTATAGTCTATATTATTAAAGCGCCTACCCGTACGGAAAGACCGTCGAAAACCTCCCGAGATCGAAAACGGCGATAAAATATTAAATCTAAACCAGTTTATCTCATTGTGAGAATGGTAAAATCTTTCGTCCGATCAACTACCATATTATACACAATTAGTTTAATGACAGCCAATTTTGATTAGTATCTCATTAGCTGGATATATACCTACGTGTATAATAACACTGCGGCAGTTGTAGGTAGAAGACGACGGTACTATACAATGCGCACCGGGTACGGAGATTTAACCAGCGATGTTCGAAACGACCAAACAAAACGACACGTCGTAAAAAAAAAATATCAATGGGTTTCGTTCGTAAACAATAAGTCAATTATACTAAAACGTTATTTGTTCGGGTGTGAAAATATGTCGTTGGTAGAAAACAGATAAAGCACGCGCCTTTCAATCATTCATAAATCATAATCACACGATGTACCTATCTATACACGCACGTACCTATTTGTGGGAAGGGGGAACGCAACGTTGGACGTCGTGTTTACTGCGGCAAACAACAGCTGATTCTCGCTCACGAGATTTTCAAATTCGATTTCAGCTTAATTCAGCCGCCTACCAACCGACGGCGTATCGTTCATAAAATCTGGTATTTGAATGTTGGGTAAATTTGTTTTTTTTTTTCCCGAACAATTTAGACTTTTAAATTATGCGGTTTTTTTTGCCGCTCTTAAGGATATCAACCCACTCTTGGGCTGCTCTGCTGTATAGTATACTCTCTTTATATAGGTAGGTTCGAGTCGACCGTGTTCGGTGTGTGTGTGATACGGATGCCGACGAACGCGCGGATGTAACAAATTTAATACGTCATGCGTACTAATATAATTGTTGTATTTTTTTCCGCGAGGTGTTTGAACCGCAAACACCGAACGACGAGTGACCGTTCATTAAGAACAACACGCTAATAACTCATGGCGTGTGATCAGATAGCCGTCGTAATGAGAAAGGACGTTTAAAAACCTCTTCATTCATATTATATTATACGAAACTCGGTTGCCGAACGATATGTTATTGAATCGTCTTCGATAGTATAATAATATGGCCGAATTGTTGTCATATAGTACGTTTTACTCGTCGCCGTCCACCCCCACGCACAATCGCGTCCATATTGTGAAGGAGTTGGTTTCGTAGAATGACAACAATGGAATAGAAAAAAAAAAACGCTTTCGACGCGAAAAGTTTTTCGAAATTGAATGGCTTATTGTTATTCGTTTAGTATTTTTTTTTTTTTTCGACCAAAGTCATATTACTGCTGTCGTAGACTCTCGATTTCCGGACCAGATTCGCGGAACCCGAGGAAAGGCTGCGGTGGAGGTAGACTCGCGAGTCGTGAGAACCTGTGCCGGAGTTCCGATAAATCGTATAATATTCAATAATATCGCGTGCACTCGGATTACACGTCGGATAACAGCTGCAGCGAAATCGCTGACCACCGATAAGAAAACCGTATGCACACAGACGTAATATTATAATATTATACCCGAGTATAAATCGCTAATATAAGCACGACGACGTGATCGCAGACTACACACGATCCTCCGCCGTCGAATCATATATTATACTATCGTACAACATCATAACGTATGATTATAATAATGCACATATTATTATTATAATATTCGGCACGGTTGCGGTTTGGCCCGTCGCGTCGTGGACATCCGAATATCGCCTTCGAAGACGTTGCCTCGAGGTCGCCGTTATCTGTATTACAGTGCTATTTTACTAAATTACGGGTCACGTACTATTATACGCCAAATTCCTGAAGCCTGGACGTGCGCAGTTACAAACAGATCCGGTGAAGATAGTCCTTGGCGGTTGTACGGTATTGTGATATTATATAATATACGATAACGTAGGTACAATATTGAATATATTGTCATATATCGGATATTATAAATCGTATACCACCGTCGGAGGCCGTTGTTAGATTTAGTTAGCGCGGAACCTAGTTGCCTAATATCTACAGGTGGTATGATAATAGAAGGAAACATTTACATTAATGGTAGTTTTTAAGTTTTTCAAAATACTTAAATAAATATTTTTAATATACTATAGATTAGTCGTTAGTGCTCATTACTGATTGGGTTTTCTCAATTTTTATATTTTTCAAAAATTATAATAGGTTTAGTAATTAATTACCTATAAGTACATTTCAGAAACTTAATAAAAATAATATTATCATTGTGGTACGGTTTATACTTACAGCTTTAATACAGTAATATTTTGGTTAGTCTTCTGAAACCTCGTATTTAAGAAGAGCCTGAACATTTACTTAAATATCTAATTATATCCTGAATGTTTGTAAGACAGTTTTTACTATTTTTATAGATATAAGAATTGTACCGATAATTCTGATCATAGTTATAACTTATAATACTCATGCTGTTAGGAGAAATATTAAATTTTTTTTTGGTGGCTTGGCGAGGCCACCGTTTCAAAATTACCAACTGTACCAATCTTAATAACCGTACTCCTTACAATGGCTAATGGAAATAGTTACGGGGCTCAATAAAATAAAGATTTAGTTTTACCATATTATGTATTTGTTAGGTTTTTTTGTTGAATTCCGATTCCCAAATTAATATAAATTCATTCAAGTTTCAATAATTTTAAAGAATTTAAAAGTCTACTACGTTAAATATTAATCGAACATGTAATTTTATATTTTGTCGATTTAATGATATAATGTACTGTAGTAATATTATTCGCTATATCGTATCCATTGTAAAATATTTAAGGTGATATACCATATTATTTATAATTTAATATTATATTGATAAACGAAACTCCCACAGCTTTTTTTATTTTTCTGATATACCTATACTTCTGTCGTCACTTACTGGTGGGAATACAAATATTATTATTATTACTATCACACTTATAATACATTATAATTTATTTATCAATATGAAACGCATGACTCTTGTTAATTCGGTTCGCGGTTTTAGTATGCGTTTGAAGTATTGATGTACTGTTTGTATAGACCTTCCGCCAATGGCACAGTATATGTTATTAGATTAAAAAACGATGTGGAAAAAAATACGCGAGTGCATATAAACGAGTGTACGTGTTGGTACCTATAACTCGGAGTTTTCCTTCCGTATATATACACCGGGAAATCAATTGAGCGACTTCAGCAGTGTATACACTTTTTATGTGGGTTACACACTTAACGGATGAACTTTAACCATTTTCGTACATATCCGTCCGGGCATTGCAGCGGGGGGGAAAATGCCTTTTACAGTACGGGGGCTGCGAAAATATAGGAAAATACTGTTGGAAATAAAACCGTTTTGCGTCGTAAAATCGGGAATATATTTTAAAGCCGGCTCCTCGCGGAGGTCCTTAAAAGTTATGCCGATGTGTTTTTCCGCTCGGTATATATATACAAACGGGTTCAGGGATTAAAGCCGGCCGAAAATTTGATGACTTTTCGTGTTTCCTGACGGAATTATCGTTTTTAATTTGGCGCAGCGCTGCGGTATTTTAACCGCGTCCCCCGCCCCGCGGTTTATCCGTGTTGTTCAGACTCGGGAGCTTCGTCGCGACGACTGCGATTTGAATAAATTTCAAAACTAAAACAACGGAGGCGGACGTCTGAAATACCGACGTTGAAAATTTAAAATTGGCCGAGCTCGCTCGCAATTCCGTTATCTTATCGCGAGAATCGCACAGACACGAATTTCCCGTCGAGAGAGATAGAGAGAGACACTGCCATAGATAAATCTATGGACACCGAGCTCACGCTCGCGGAGCAAACATATTATTATTATACCATTACCCACCCGCACTGTTGTAGTAGTTGGCCGACAGTATAAAAAATTCCAAGTCGTCGGCCGTCGCTCGTATTACCCGTATACGCGTACAAGCGATGATAAATATTGCGCGGGACAATAATAATTATCGACTTGTCTAAGTGTGCAACATAATATTATAGAATATATTATAAGTAAGGATACGGTCGGATCGCCGTACGTCATACCTTGTCGGCTCGGACGTTATCCCGGTTTCGAATCTCTTCTCGGTATACCTATAGTACCAATCTGTGGTATATATATATTTAAATACTATCATATAATATAAATTGCGATACGTAGGTATAGGTCACGAACCGTAGTCTCGTTTCTCCGGACACTCGACGTCGCGAAGCGACCAGGACCGGGAGCGGATTCATCGTCGGTGACAATCAAAATATAATTTATATATTATATTGCACTAATGACCTAATTAAATGCAGGCACGTTACTATAACATGTCAGCTGTGATAAAGTTTTATTTTCGCTGTCATCGCCCATGGCCCCCCTTTCCTCCTGCAAACATGGAAAATACGATATCAACCGGAGCGTTCCATATTTTAGCGTTTATTTCATATGCAGGCTGGAGCTGAACATGCTCAATCTGGCCATTTGCACAGCTGCTGACCATGGACTAAGCCCTTGTTGCTGACAATGTTGACATGATTGTACCGTCAGGTCCACTATCGTCCGAGCTCGTCGATACTGTGCTTTTGCCCGTCAACCGTGGTCGGAGTTCTCGCGTATACCATCGCTTTACGTACACAACAATATGATAATAGTGTAATTCAGTCGTGAAATAGTCTCGATATTATAATACAATATCGTGTTGTGTATTATATAGCCGACACGAGGACACCCATCCAGCTACAGCAGCGTTCGAAGGTATATTATAAAATACATACACCGCCACGACTCGCCAGACTGACTGAGATGAGTATATTCTACTCATATCGTATTATCGCATGTATACGTAATGTTTATTATAATAATATTATATGATATGGACACTATATTATATTATAATACATGGATATCTACCCAGGTACGGATCCAGAGCAAAGATCTGGGGAGGGGGGGCGCCTGAACAATTTTTTTACAACAAAAATACAATTATAATAAAATATTATACTTTGTTCTTGGTTTAAAAATGTCGTCATAATAATAATAGTATAGATAATCAATGTGATAAATAAATAATTTAATATTTAATATATTGAAAGGCGACAGTGTGAAAAAAAGTTTAGATTTTGTTTGTTTGTTATTTAATGTATAATATTTATATTTATATAAAAAATATGTC
>WHPZ01561112.1:0-14753 GCA_016617965.1 Macrosiphum rosae
TTCGCCATCGTCGCACAGCAGCGTTTTAGAGGAATAGCCATTACGGGTATTCGAGCCGGATTTTGGGGCATTTTTCTCGTGCCCGAGGGGGTCGGTCAGTTCAGCGTTCAGCGTCGTTTCAACGGTTAGCTTCGTCAACATGCGGGAAAACGCATTGAGATCTGCGTCGGTTTTAAGGCCTTTAGCCCGTTCAGCCTCGAGGGCTTTAAGTTTCTTTTCGTCCATAATTTACCTGTCTCCGTGACTGGAGTGAACATATCAAAAACAGGCAGATACACAATTTAAATTATAGTCTCAAGCCCGCCACTGACGGTATTGCAGGGGTATCTGGAAATAATGAGCAACGAATCGCTAGATGCTGCACTGTGCGCTAAGGCGCTGGATACCATGCAGGAGCAGGCTCGGCGTATGGACGGGCTGGTCACGCAATTACTAACGTTGTCGCGCATTGAGGCAACTCCCAATGTGAAAATGAATGAATGGGTGGATATTCCGCTGATGCTACGGGTGCTAAAGCGCGAGGCGCAGTCGCTGAGCGGCGGTAAGCACGCAATGACCTTCCGGGTGAATGAGCAGCTCAAGGTATTCAAGCATGCGCTCAGCCATCACCATGCACGGTTGGAGATTTATAGCGAGCTGGGGATGGGGACACGGTTTATTTTTACCTTGCCTAACCGGTTGGCTGTTCCCGCTGATTTATCAGAAAAGGCGGCGAAAAATTAACGCGTAAGAGACCGGCATGAGTCGAATTTTCCGTTGGCTGGTCTCTGCATTGCTTGCGTTATCCCGGAGCAGCGTGCTGTAGGCTTCTAATTTTACGAGGGGCTAAGCAAGAAAGAGCACAAATCATGTAGTGTATATTTATTGATATCTAACATGATCGACTGGTTTGTGAATGATATTTAGATGATAACTCTGCTTTTTACCCTGCACCTTGCCTTTGAGCGCTATAAAAGTTTACCTTATTGCCTGTTGCTGGATTAGATCTCCGCTTTATACCCAAAATAATTTGAGTTGCAGGAAGACGGCGCAAAGCAGCAAGCGCATGCAACTTGAAGTATTACGAGGATATAAAATCCTGAAACCTTACCCATAACCCTTAGTGGTGACTGTCGAAATAAGGGTAAAACGTCCGGCGTCACGCGTTTTTGCTCTTATTTTATCCTGATGATGAAACGGCAATCTGGCAACTGGGTGAGCATATTGTCACTGGACTATCGGACATTTTTTTCATTTTAATAGGCAGCACGGCATCGTATGAGTCATCGTTTAACATCAAAAGATATTCTGGCATTGGGTTTCATGACCTTTGCTTTATTCGTCGGCGCTGGGAACATCATTTTCCCGCCAATGGTTGGTCTGCAATCCGGCGAACACGTCTGGATCGCTGCGCTCGGGTTCCTGATCACCGCCGTGGGGTTACCGGTCATTACCGTGATTGCGTTGGCGCGCGTCGGCGGCGGCATTGACGCGCTAAGCACGCCGATTGGCCGCAGTGCTGGCTTGTTGCTGGCGACCCTCTGCTATTTGGCGGTAGGCCCATTGTTCGCCACCCCGCGCACCGCCACCGTATCCTTTGAAGTGGGTATTGCCCCGCTGATCGGTCATGGTGACATGCCCCTGTTTCTCTACAGCCTGGTGTACTTTGCGCTGGTGATCGGCATTTCCTTGTATCCAAACCGCCTGATCGACACCGTTGGTCATGTGTTGGCACCGCTAAAAATTGTGGCGCTGGCTGTTCTGGGTATCGCCGCGCTGCTGTGGCCAGTGGGTACGCCGATCTCAGCAACTAACACTTATCAGACGATGGCTTTCTCCTCTGGCTTTGTTAACGGCTATCTAACCATGGACACCTTGGGTGCGCTGGTGTTTTGCATCGTCATCGTCAACGCCGCGCGTTCTCGCGGCGTAAAAGACACTGGCCTGCTGACGCGTTACACCATCCTGGCCGGATTGATCGCTGGTGTGGGTCTGACGCTGGTTTACCTGAGCCTGTTCAAACTGGGGTCGGGTAGCGGCGTATTAGTGCCTGAGGCCACCAACGGTGCGGTGATCCTGCATGCCTACGTGCAGAATACCTTCGGCAACTTAGGCAGCTTCTTCTTGGCAGCATTGATCTTTATCGCTTGTATAGTGACTGCGGTAGGTCTGACTTGTGCCTGCGCAGAGTTCTTCGCCCAATATCTGCCGTTCTCCTACAAAACGCTGGTATTTATCTTAGGCTTGTTCTCGATGGTGGTATCCAATCTGGGCCTGAGCCATCTGATCCAAATCTCCATCCCAGTGCTGACGGCGATTTACCCACCGTGCATTGTGCTGGTGCTGCTGAGCTTCACTTTGGGCTGGTGGAACAACGCGCCGCGCATTATAGCGATGGTGATGCTGAACAGCTTGTTGTTTGGTATCCTTGATGCAGTGAAGGCGTCCAGCCTCCAACACCTTCTGCCGACGTGGGCCCATCACCTGCCGCTGGCGGAGCAAGGGCTGGCCTGGTTGCTGCCTTCACTATTGATGTTAGTGCTGGTAGCGATTTATGATCGGGTGTGTACGCGTGAAAAAGTGACCACGTGCTAATAAACCCCCGGTTTAATCGAGGGCCACGGACTGATCCGAGGCTTTTTATGTTCCAAAATTATGGGTCATTTTATGCAACAACAGCCACCCCCCCCCTCTCCCGCCAATAAGTTGAAACCTGGTCTTAATGCGCGTCATATCCGCTTTATGGCGCTGGGTTCGGCTATTGGCACCGGGTTGTTCTACGGATCGGCGGACGCTATCAAGATGGCAGGCCCCAGTGTGCTGTTGGCTTATCTGATCGGCGGCATTGTGGCCTTTATCATTATGCGTGCACTGGGTGAGATGTCGGTCAATAACCCGCAGGCCAGTTCTTTTTCCCGCTACGCGCAGGATTATCTTGGGCCGATGGCAGGGTATATCACTGGTTGGACCTACTGCTTTGAAATTTTGATCGTTGCCATCGCCGATGTGACCGCTTTCGGTATTTATATGGGGGTCTGGTTCCCCGAGGTGCCGCAATGGATCTGGGTGTTGAGTGTGGTGCTGATTATCGGGGCTATCAACCTGATGAGCGTTAAGGTGTTCGGTGAACTGGAGTTCTGGTTCTCGTTTTTTAAGGTTGCCACTATCACCATTATGATCGTTGCCGGTGTCGGCATGATTATCTGGGGGATTGGCAACGGCGGGCAGCCAACGGGCATTCATAACCTTTGGTATAATGGAGGCTTCTTCAGCAACGGTTTTATCGGGATGATCTTGTCGCTGCAATTGGTGATGTTTGCCTACGGTGGCATCGAAATCATCGGTATTACCGCCGGTGAAGCCAAAGATCCAAAAAAATCGATCCCGCAGGCCATCAACTCGGTGCCGTGGCGTATTCTGGTGTTCTATGTCGGCACGCTGTTGGTCATCATGTCGATTTATCCGTGGAACCAAGTGGGCACCAATGGTAGTCCGTTCGTGCTGACCTTCCAACACATGGGCATCACCATGGCGGCGAGTATCCTTAACTTTGTGGTGATCACCGCGTCACTGTCGGCGATTAACAGTGATGTGTTCGGCGTCGGCCGCATGTTGCATGGCATGGCCGAGCAAGGCCATGCGCCGAAGATGTTCAATAGAGTCTCCAAGAGGGGTATCCCGTGGGTGACGGTGATGGTGATGTTGTTGGCGCTGTTGCTGGCGGTATATCTCAACTACATCATGCCGGAAAACGTGTTCCTGGTGATCGCTTCGCTGGCCACTTTTGCCACCGTTTGGGTATGGATTATGATCCTATTCTCACAGATCGCCTTCCGTCGCTGCCTGAGTAAAACGCAGGTTAGTAATCTGGCGTTCCCACTACGTGGCGGGGTATTTACCTCGATGATGGCGATTATCTTCCTGGCGTTTATCATCGGCCTGATCGGTTACTTTCCAACCACCCGCGTATCGTTATACGCCGGTTTGGTCTGGGTGATGGCGTTGCTGGTGGGTTATTACTTTAAAATCAACTACCAAAAGAAACGGGCGGCACTTGAGCAACCGCAGAACTGAAAACAGCGTATGGCGAATGCGGCATGCCGATGCTGGGTGTGCAGATTGCCGCTGCTTACCCCTTTTTATATCAGTTTTTCGCTTGCCGCTGCCCGGAGAATGTGAAGTGGAGCAACGACAAACGCGAGGGAAATGGGGCCAGTTTCCCGCCCCGATAGAGTTAGTACATCAATATCCGACGGCCGAGCCAGCAGGAAGGCGGACGTCGTTGGCACCGTACAGGTAGCCTTCGCGCACTCTGCCGGATACCGCAGAGTCGTTACCTGGCTATCTGGATTGACGCCTATTGCGCCTGGTAGACCAACCTGGATCAGTTCGGCTGCGCCCCATGGTATTTGCTCAACCATCTTGTAGCCCATGTCCTTGAGGCGTTTGAGTGTGTCGGCAGAAATGCCGCGTTGCTCGTAATACACCTCATCCTGCAACCACTGGTGGTGGATGCGTGGCGCATCTACTGCTTCCTGTGGTGACATGCCGTGGTCGATCACGTTCAGCGCGGTTTGCAGGGTGATGGTGATAATGCGTGAACCGCCCTGTGAACCTACCACCATAAAAATTTTATTGTCTTTGGTCACCAGTGTTGGGGTCATTGACGATAGTGGGTGCTTACCGGGGGCAATGCTGTTGGCGGTACCCTGAATCAGCCCGTAGAGGTTCTTCTCGCCAACCTTAACCGTGAAGTCATCCATCTCGTCATTGAGCAGGAAGCCAGTGCCTGGGGCAACCACCACCGCGCCAAAGCGGCCATTGACGGTGTAAGTGGTGGAGACTGCATTACCCTCATGATCGATGATCGAATAGTGGGTAGTCTCTGGCTTTTCATGCGTTGCCACGCGTAAAAGCACGTTTTCAGACGGTGTGGCTTTGTTCGCAACAATTTTCTTGCGGATTTCTGCGGCATAGTGCTTGCTGGTCAGCCGATCAATCGGGTTCTTGATGAATTCCGGGTCGCCGAGGTAGGTATTGCGATCCATGTAAGCGTGGCGCATCGCTTCGGTCATGGTATGGATGGCCGCCGCAGAGTTGAAGCCCATGCTTTTCAGATCGTAACCTTCCAGCACGTTGAGGATTTCGCACAGCGTGACGCCGCCAGAGCTGGGCAAGGGCGCTGAGATAAACTTATAGTCCCGGTAGCTGCAAGTGATAGGCGGCGTTTCAGTCACCTTATAATTGGCGAAATCAGCCGCCGTCAAAATACCGCCGCCCTGTTTGGCCGCCGCTGCCACTGCCTGCGGGATTTTGCCTCTGTAAAATGCATCCGTGCCGTCTGGGCGTAGGAAGATCTTGGCGGACTCAGGATCTTGTTTGAAACGTGCGATGGTGGTGTCGAGGACATCGGTGTCGGCACGGGTCAGCACAAAGCCTTCGCGCGCCAGTTTGATCGCCGGTGCTAACAACTGCTGGCGGCTCAGCTTACCGTATTTCTCGCGTGCAGTTTCCATACCTAGCACCGTGCCTGGTACGGCTACTGCCAGATAGCCGTATAAACTGGTATCTTTCTTCACCTTGCCGGACAGCGTCCAGATACATTTGGGCGCTAGCCGCCGCCGGCGCGACTTCACGGAAGTTAATAAAGGTATCGGTACCATCGGCCAGGTGGATGGTCATAAAGCCGCCACCGCCGATATTGCCGCAGCAGGGGTTGACCACCGCCTGCGCGTAGCCAACCGCCACCGCAGCATCTATCGCATTGCCGCCCATTTTTAGGATGTCGGCACCGAATCTGTGAGGCCAGGTGCTGTGAGGTTACCACCATGCTATTTGGGGCTTCTACCGCCGGATTGGAAGCCGCATGCAGGCTACAGCTGGCTAGCAATAGTGCCGCGGTCATTGGTTTGCCCCATTTCTGTAAAAGCATAGTTACCCTTACCCTGTAAATTTTTTTGGTATTTGCTTTGCTTGCAAAGAGCAGCAAGCCTGTGTTGTTGTGCATCTTGATAATAGATACCGATAAGGAGAGAGTAGAGTAACCAGGCTGAGAAATGTGAGCGGAAACGAGGAAGTAAAGCCCACATTGTGGGCGGGATCTAAAAAGGATAAAAAAACCGGCCACGTGAGCCGGCTGATTCACTTGCAGATTGAAATTACAGCTTGGCAGCGTTCTCGGACAGGTATTTAGCGACACCGTCTGGAGATGCGCCCATACCTGCTCTGCCTTTTTCCCACTGAGCCGGGCACACTTCGCCGTGTTGCTCGTGGAATTGCAGTGCGTCAACGGTACGCAGCATTTCGTCGATGTTACGGCCGATTGGCAGGTCGTTGACAACCTGCGCGCGTACCACACCGTCTTTGTCGATCAGGAAGGAGCCGCGCAGCGCAACGCCAGCTTCTGGGTGTTCGATGCCGTAAGCTTGCTGAATTTCACGCTTAATGTCAGCAACCATGGTGTATTTCACTTCACCGATGCCGCCGTTTTCGATCGGGGTTTTACGCCATGCGTTATGGACGAACTCTGAATCGAATGAAACGCCAACCACTTCAACGCCACGCTTCTGGAACTCTTCATAGCGGTGATCGAAAGCGATCAGCTCAGAAGGACATACGAAGGTGAAATCCATCGGCCAGAAGAACAGAACCGCCGGCTTGCCGTTCAGGTGCTTCTTTAGGTTAAAGTTTTCAACAATTTCGCCGTTGCCTAATACGGCAGCAGCAGTAAAATCAGGGGCTTGACGAGTTACCAGAACCATAATGACTCCTGTAAAAGTTGTTAAGGGGTTGAGAGAAAAAGCACTGGCCAGTATAAGAGCCGCGACTGGGTGGATAAAGGGTAAAACACCCATCGATGAGATAGGTTTTACCTATTAAATCCGCATGTTAAATTTATAAAAAATCAAAATAACTTTTTCCTGAAAAAGGGCAAGTATAAAAAATATTTTCTTGAAAAGCGCCGCAATTTCAGTTTGTTTAACTTGACTTTACAGCTTTTTGTCTTTCGCCTGTTGCATCATCTGTGGGTAAAACTGCCAAAAGTGTGTTTCAAGCTGAGGGTAATGGCGTTCGATGTCGGCGAAGGATCCCGCCAACGCGGCGAAGGCGTGGGCGGCGGGTGGCCATACTTTGCAGCACTTTGGCGATAAATGGTAATTCGGCATAGCGTTCTAGCCAGCGTTCTGGCCACAGGTAGCGGTTTAGGTTCTGAAAGCGCGGCGGCGTCAGCGGCAGGTACGGCACAATTTGGCTGCGCGCCTGCTGGGTGAAACTGTCTAGGCTGCTTAATGGTTCCAACTGATGCCAGTGGCGCACCAGAAAGTGATCCCAGACGACGTCAAGGGTGATCGGTGCCACGCGGCGATGTTGGCCGCTGAAGTAGTCGCGGCAGGTTTTCACCTGCGGCAGGCTGTCGGCCAGCACATCGACACGGCGGTGCATCATGATGCCGGCCACCACGTTAGGCGCATATTCGCCCGCCGGGTTGCCGCGCACGAAGTCCGCCAGCAGATTGCCAAGCAAAGAGCTTTGCGCCAACATGGCCAAATGGAGATGAGCGAGAAAATTCATCCGGCCACTATACCCTAAATAATGGGCGTTGCACTAAGGCGTCAAACACTGGCCCGCAGGGATGGGGTTCGCTAACCCCGAGGAGCTTACACGAACAAGTGATTCGGGTGAGTGATAAATCTGCCAGGAACTGATTTGAATGCCGTAAAGCGGCAGGCAAGTTCGTCAGGGGGAACCCTGAGATGGGCCGAATGACGCAGCCAACAAAGAGGCGGTTTCAACTATAATGGGTAGATACCCGAAGTTAAGTGCCTAATAGGATAGGTTCTAAGTACATTTTGCTTATTTCTTGCTGCTGACTGCCTACAGCTTTAGTCTATTTAGACTAGGCCGCCTATTTTCATCAGCCATCTTATAGTGAAGAAGTGAATACCCATGCGCGTTGCCGATTTTTCGTTTGAACTTCCAGGCTCCCTGATTGCCCGCTATCCGCAGCCTGCACGCAGCAGTTGCCGCTTATTGCAACTGGATGGGCCGAGCGGGGAACTGACGCACGGTGTATTTACCGATTTGCTGGACAAGCTGGAAGCTGGCGATCTGTTGGTGTTTAACAATACCCGGGTGATCCCGGCGCGTATATTTGGCCGCAAGGCCAGCGGCGGCAAGGTAGAAGTGCTGGTGGAGCGCGTGCTCGACGATCACCGCGTGTTGGCGCACGTTCGCGCCTCCAAGGCACCGAAGCCGGGTGCCGAACTGCTGTTGGGTGATGACGAAAGCATCGCTGCCACCATGGTGGCACGTCACGACACACTGTTTGAGCTGCGTTTTAATGATAATCGTGATGTATTCAGCGTTCTCAATGCCGTTGGTCATATGCCGCTGCCGCCGTATATCGATCGCCCGGACGAAGACGCCGATCGCGAGCTGTATCAGACGGTTTACAGTGAGAAACCGGGCGCTGTCGCCGCGCCGACCGCTGGCCTGCACTTCGACGAACCGCTGTTGGCTGCGCTGCGCGCGAAAGGCATTAAGATGGCCTTTGTTACCTTGCATGTTGGTGCTGGCACTTTCCAGCCGGTGCGGGTGGAGACCATTGAAGCGCATGTGATGCATGCGGAATACACTGAGGTATCGCAGGAGGTGGTTGATGCAGTGCTGGACTGTAAAGCACGCGGAAAACGCGTGGTGGCGGTGGGCACCACCTCGGTGCGCTCGCTGGAAAGTGCCGCCAATGCCAGCAAGCCTGCGCTGATTGCCCCATTCTTCGGCGATACCCGCATCTTTATCACTCCAGGTTATCGCTATCAGGTGGTTGACGCGCTAGTAACCAATTTTCACTTGCCGGAATCGACGCTAATCATGTTGGTTGCCGCTTTCGCTGGCTATAAAAACACCATGAACGCTTATCAGCAGGCGGTAGCCGAGCAATACCGCTTCTTTAGTTACGGCGATGCGATGTTGATCAGCCGTAATCCGCAGGCGGAGCAAGAGTCCGTTGGTGCAGATGCCCAATAGATTGCAAGCTGTGGCAAGGCGCACCAGGTGCCAAGCGCTTACTCAAGTCAGTGACTGGCGGGAGAAGGTACCGCCGATATAGCCGCAGTTTGAAAGATGAAGGGTAGGTATTCCTGTGCTGCGCAAACGGCATGACCCTGTTTTAACGACATCAGACTGTTCCACAGATAACCCAGGCGTTACTGCCGCTGTACCTCCAGCAGAAAATCTACCTGCGCCAGGGCATCGATATCACGTGCAGCACGCTGGCCGACTGATTCGGTGCGGTGGGTGCTGCGCTGAGGCCTCTGGCAGAAGCGTTGCACCGCGACTTGTTACAGCAAGCGGTGCTGTAGGAGGATGAAACGCTGTTGCTGTTGCTCAACCCCGAGAAAGGCAAAAGCCAGAAAGGCTACTTGTGGGTGTACGCCAGTGCCGCCGGGTCAATCCGGCCCGTAGTTGTGTATGACTGTCAGCCGTGGCGCAGCGGCACCTATGCCCAAGCGATGCTGAATAGCTGGCAGGGGACGCTGGTCGTGGACGGGTATGCTGGCTACCGGGCATTATTCGACGAAGGTGGTGTGAAAGAAGCGGGCTGCTGGGCCCATGTGCGTCGGAAGTTCTTCGACCAGTACAGGGCAAACGGCAGTCCTGTGGCGGAGACGGCATTAACCACTATCCGTGAAATGTACAAACTGGGGCGTTGGATAAGGCAACGTCCGGCAGAACAACGACGACGATGGCGTCAGCGTTATGCGAAACCGTGGTCGGCGGCGTTCGAAAGCTGGCGGCAGCTGAAACAGCAGAAGACGGCGGCGAACTCGGGGATACGCAAAGCTATCGATTATGCACTGAAGCGGTGGGTGGCGTTACGGGTTTACCTGGAGGATGGCCGGGTGCCGATAGACAACAACTGGACGGAGAATGTGATATGGCCCGTGGCGATCGTGGCATCGGACGGGCAGCGTCCCTCTGCCTGGCAAACAAAGGACATAAAGTTTGTATTGGGATTGGGTACCGGGAGCGTGAAGATTGCGCACACGAAGTTGTGGAAAAAATTCGCCATTTCGGTGGCACAGCCATCGCTGTGGGGTGCGCCAGGCTCATCTGCGCCAACTGCATCACCAGCGCGCTGAGCGGCAGCAACAGGATCAGGCAGGTGTAAAATAGGCTACTTCCGAGGCTAAGACCAAATCCAGGCAGAACCCGCTTCCCGGACAATGACAACATTTACTTATGTCCTGCCGCTAATAGCTGATCCAGCTCGCCGCCGGTGGAAAAATGGGTTTTCATTACTTGAGGCCAGCCACCAAATTGATCTTCCACCCGAAACAGCCGTGTGTCCGGGAACTGTCCCTTCACCGCTGCCATCGCTGTTGGATCATAGACGCGATAATAGAAGCGAGTGATCACCTGCTGCGCCGCTGGGCTGTAGAGGTAATGCAGATAATCCTTGGCGACCTGCGTATTGCCATTTCTCTCAACATTTTTATCCACCCAAGCCACTGGGAACTCCGCCAGAATATCCACGGGTGGCACCATCACATCATATTTGTCTGCACCGTACTGCTGGCGAATGTTGTTTACTTCCGACTCAAAGCTGATCAGCACATCACCCAGGCCACGTTCAACAAAAGTGGTAGTCGCGCCACGACCACCAGTGTCGAACACCACCACATTTTTCAGCAGACGAGTCATAAAGGCACGGGTCTCGGCCTGATTGTTACCATCAGCCTGGCTAGCAGCATCCCAAGCGGCCAGATAGGTGTAACGGCCATTACCGGAAGTTTTTGGATTTGGGAACACCAGCTTCACATCGTCACGCACCAGATCGTGCCAAGTGTGGATGCCTTTCGGGTTGCCCTTGCGCACCAAGAACGCCATGGTGGAATAGAATGGCGAACTGTTGTTGGGTAAGCGGGACAGCCAACCCGCCGAGATCAGTTGACCACGGTCATGCAGGATCTGCACATCGGTCACCTGATTATAGGTCACTACGTCCGCACGCAACCCTTGCAGGATCGCCAGCGCCTGCTTGGAGGAACCAGCGTGGGACTGCTTAATCGTCAGTTTGTCATGTGGATGCTGCTGGTTCCATTGCTGTTCAAAGCCGCTGTTCAGCGCGGTAAACAACTCACGGGAAATGTCATAAGAGCTGTTCAGCAATTTCGCTGCCGACGCAGCACCGCTGGCTAACAGCGCGGCAGCCAGCCATCCTTTCAGCACGATATTTTTTACCGCAGTTTGTTTCATTATGCACCTTAGCTCGCTGAGTCAATTTATCCGGCTTTCATCTTAAGGGAGTCAGTGTATTTATAACTCCTGCAGAGCTGTAACGCTTTTATATACCGTTTAGTGATTTTCAAGCATAAAATGCTATAAGTCAGGCGAGAAGCAGGTTTTCTGGGGGTGAATTTGTCACTGTCTATGGCGGGGATGATGTCTCACCAACCAGCCCCCCCCTTCCTAAAGCTAAGGTAGTAAGCGGTGACCTACCATCCACGCTTAGCATTGATAAAGCCGGTTTTTTGTAGGCGGTGTTATGCCTATCATTATTGGGTTCCTTCTGGCTAAGGAGTTCAGCGAGATTTCATTCAGACCTGTGGGTTAGCATGCCAGATAATCTTGCTGATGACCCAGTTTTTCAGCGTGTCGTCCGGCGGGATGATCTCCTGCGAACCGGCCCATTTGCCGCTGAAAATGTAGGTGACATACTTGCTTTGCTCCGCTATACACACCACCTTGCCAGCGTCTTCGTCGGTAGCAAGTTTACATGCACCGAACGCCTTGCTGTACATATTGCTAAACGGCGTGCCAAGCTTGCTGCCCCATACGGTCACCACATTTTGATCCATGATCTCCACCTGCTGCACCCGGCCCTTGGGTTGACCAATAATCACCAGCTTCACTTTATCGCCGGACAGCGCCTGATAATAGGCAACGACCTGGCCATTGCGGGTCGCCATGCCGCCGCGTAGGCGATAGTTGCCGCCCAACCCAGCATTGATGGCGCTTTGCAACATTGGCGTGCTGGCGTTGAGATCGCCAACACCCTTGGCGCTGACTTCAAGGTTGCTGCCCAACCCGTTGAACGGCCATAGGCTGGGCCAGGAAAAATTGGATAGGGCCGAACAGCCAGTGAGTAGCAGCGGCAACCCTAATAATAGTGGGCGAATATTCATCTTATTACTCTTTAACCTCAATGGTATAGGTTACGAGGAGCGCCCTGACGCAATTCGCTGCCTGGGGCGCAACTCAGTATTCTTGATCTTCGATCAGTCGCTTACCCAGGCTGACAATGTCCTGAAGCTCGTAACCGAGCTTTTCGTACATATCGACCACGCTGTCATTGTCTTCACTTACCATCAGTTGGATCTTTGGGCAACCACAGGCGATCAGCTTCTTTTCCAGACGGCTAATCAATGCGTTGGCAATACCACGCCCACGGTAATCAGGATGTACTCCCAGATAATAGGCCGAACCACGGTGGCCATCGTACCCCCCCATCACTGAACCCACCACCTCGCCACCCACTTCCGCCACCAAGAACAGATCAGCATCGTGATTCAGCTTACGCTCAATATCCATCTCCGGATCGTTCCATGGCCGCAGCAGATCGCACCGCTCCCACAGGGTGATGACCTCTTCAAAATCGTCTTGTCGAAATACGCGAATTTCCATCGATGTTGGCCGCTGTTAATTAAGGTGTTTATCTGATTATCGTGGGATTATTGGCATACGCAATACCAAACTGCAATTTACCCCGCTATTTGGCCGTCCTGAAACGCTTCAATCATTACTCCAGCACACGGGTGCTGCCGCCAGCGGCGAATAAGAGCCTATCCCAGTAAACGTGTATTGTGGCAGCCCGTTTGCACAGGGACAGCACGCAACTACCGCAGCGTACACGGAGTACGTGAGGAGGGTGAGCATGGCCCAGGGCCAAAATGGTGAATAAAATAGTCTAATGAGAAAGGTTCTAAGGGTATACTCTGTGCCTTGTTTAGTTAAGCGCTATGAATAATCCCAGATGAGTATACTCGCCCTCGCTGAAGTAAAATCCTTCCTGCTGGCATTGCAGGATGGCATCTGCACGCAACTAGCCCAAGCCGACGGCGGTGCCGTTTTCACCGAAGACCAATGGACGCGTGAAGAAGGCGGCGGCGGCCGTAGCCGCGTACTGGCTAACGGCACGGTGTTCGAACAAGCAGGGGTAAACTTTTCCCACGTATCCGGTGCCACGCTGCCCGCATCCGCTACCGCGCACCGCCCTGAACTGGCCGGGCGTAGCTTCCAAGCACTGGGGGTATCGCTGGTGGTTCATCCGCTCAGCCCTTACATTCCCACCAGCCACGCCAACGTGCGTTTCTTTATCGCCGAAAAACCGGGTGAAGATGCGGTGTGGTGGTTCGGTGGTGGCTTTGACTTGACACCATTCTACGGCTTTAAAGAGGACGCAGTACACTGGCACCGTACCGCCCAGCGGCTGTGCGCCCCTTTCGGCAATGAGGTCTATGCCAAATACAAGAAATGGTGTGATGATTACTTTTTTATCAAACACCGTAACGAAGCACGTGGCATCGGCGGCCTGTTCTATGACGACCTGAACACGCCAGACTTTAACCACTGCTTCGCCTTTACCCGCGCGGTAGGTGAAGGCTTCCTTGACGCCTATCTGCCAATCGTCGAAAAGCGCAAAACGCTGGGCTGGGGTGAGCGTGAACGCCAATTCCAACTGTATCGCCGTAGTCGCTACGTGGAGTTCAACTTGGTGTGGGATCGCGGCACACTGTTCGGGTTACAAACCGGCGGCCGTACCGAGTCGATTCTGATGTCGATGCCGCCGCTGGTACGCTGGGAATACCACTACCAACCGCCAGACGATAGTCATGAAGCGGCGCTGTACCGCGATTTCCTGCCAGTGCGCAACTGGCTAATGGAGCCTGAATGATACAGATTTGGGTCGATGCGGACGCCTGCCCGAAAGTGATCAAGGATGTACTTTTCCGCGCAGCCGATCGCACTGCCATGCCGATAACGCTGGTGGCCAACCAGCCATTGAAGACACCACCGTCGAAATTTATTCGCAGCCTGCAAGTGGCGGCGGGTTTTGACGTAGCGGATAACGCGATCGTACACCGCTGCGAGAAAGGCGATCTGGTGATCACCGCTGACATCCCGTTGGCGGCACAGGTGATAGAAAAAGGCGCATTTGCGTTGAACCCGCGTGGCGAACGCTACACGCCCGATACTATCCGCGAGCGCCTCAACATGCGCGACTTTATCGACACCCTGCGCTCCAGCGGCATCCAAACCGGTGGCCCTAACGTGCTCAACCAGCGGAACCGTCAGCAGTTCGCCAACGAACTGGACAAATGGCTGCAACAGGTGAAACGCTCGTAGTGGCGCCACGCCCTGCTACACAAACTGCAACGTTACGCTTACTTTGAGGCCATTCCTCGATAGCATTAAACATGCCCTAATCATGTTTTTAACCGGGAAATGAAAACGCCATTTAACCATCAATACCGACACTTCTGCACTATCCACCCACTTTATACCCTAAGAATCTATCCCATTAGGCTCTAAGTGACTGGGGTGAGCGAGGAAAGCTAACGCACAGGCAACTTGAAGTATGACGGGTATAGATGTTTAAAGCCCCGTAAACAACCAGCCCCGTAGGGGCCGGTCAAAGAGAAAGAGCGGTTAGAGGTTAAAGTTCGATTCGGCATGCAACGTAACTGTATGTTGTCAAGTAACCATAATTT
>WHPZ01561120.1:0-11175 GCA_016617965.1 Macrosiphum rosae
ATGGCTCTCAGTAAACCAATTACGTCGAAATTGAAAGAACGTTCTCGGACATTTCACGAAGAATGGGAGATGCAATATTGCTTTACTGAAAGCAAAGCATTGAAGCACATATGCATTATTTGCTCTACCACGATTGCCGTCGCCAAAAAATATAATTTAGAACGGCATTTTAAACAAAATCATTCAAGTATTAATAAAAATTACCCGGAAGGAAGTTTTCTAAGAGCTGAGTTTATGAAGAAGAAAAAAAAAGAAATATTTGGTCAGCAGAATTTGTTAGTAAAAAAATTTGATGAACTCGAATCTATGGTAAAAACATCATATGAGATATCTTTACTTTTAGCCAAAAATAAAAAGCCTTTTTCTGATGGGGAAATTATTAAAGAGGCTTTATAGACTTTTAGATGAATTATAAGTGTAAGCAAGTCTTGTTCATAACATGGCCCGCCAGCTAAATGTAATTGCAATTATAGCCCGCTTCCAAAATAAATTGGGCACCCTTGGACTATAGTATAATATATGACTATATGAGATGAATATTGTGGTTACGAAATGTTATACAATAGGCGGAGTTGGGGGGGGGAATATTTTCCTTTTAGCATTACTAGCGCTGTCTTAGTAGATACTTATATGGTCTATGGAACTAGAAATTTGTATTATTCAATGGTATGATACTATGATGTGTTCTAGTTACATAAGTATCCACTAAGAAGGCGCTAGTTATGCTAAAAGGAAAATATCCACCCCGAACTATGTCTGTTGTATAACATTTCGTGGTCAACCACCCACACCCTCCAACCATGTCGTGTCCAGTCCTGTATATCTTTAGTCCGTGTGTCTATATTGTTATGTTATCTCAGTTACCAAGGAAATAAGAATGCAATGCACTATGCACATTAAAATGCTTATTGACTTATCAGTTATCTCATATATTATAAAAACTCTGAAAGAAACTTTCTTACAAGGTTGAGTTAATTATTTCTGCATTTATTAGTAGTTAGTACTATTACAAAAAAAAGGTGGATACCGCTCTGCCGTACAGTAGATTACAAGTGGCAAGTGGGTAACTCATAGAAAATAGATTATAACTGGGGTAACTGTAATGAATGAGATTGTCTATGCTTAAATCTTATTATAGTATAGTATAGTTACTTTTTTAAAAATAATATTTTACATTTGATCAGTTCACCGTGGTACCGTTGTACCGTGGCATACTACATTGCTTCATATTCACTAGGTACACTGATGACGAAATGGCTCAATGGCGTTTGTTTTACTTTTTTAAAGTAAGTAACTTGTTAATATTACCATCTATGTCCTATAATACATATATAAAGTTTGTCATTTTGCGTGTATGGATCCATCATTTCCCTAGTGTGTTCGAGATAGAACCATTTAGGAAATAGATAAATAATACATTTTGATTGGCTTCCTATGCCATGGAGGTCTAGTGACATCCCTGTCAACTACAGTTTCATTATTTTGTAGCATGAACTAAGAAGATTCTTAGTTCATGTTTTGTAGTAACAAATTATGCTACCAATGCCGTATGTTTTTAGTGAATACAGAATAGTACAAAAAACCATGATTGTGTTCAAAAAATAATGAATTTTATGTACTTAGGTGTATAGACATTTAAAATACAACATTATTTGTTCATCCAGATGAAAATTTGTATACTAATTTGTATACAAAATCTGTACTGGAAAATATAACAAAGATATACATCCATGTTAATTTAACAAGTGAGAAAATTATGAAATAAGATGTATATGATGATACGAGTTCCTTATATTGTGTAGAATAGAAATCATTGAAAAGTAAATATCAAGTTATAAAAAATATCTTTAGATTTAAGATTAATTATGGGCAGAATTAGTCCTCGTCTTAGATCATATAATATGTTCTAAAGTCCTGTTTTATTGACTATATCATAGTAAAATCTTTATTTGTCTATGGGATCTATAGCATTTTTAGAATTAACATGCAATGTCATATGGGTAAAAGGTATTTTTTTTTTATTAACAATGTGTGATAAATTAAATTGCATAATTAAGTTTAAACTATTATCTATGTTTTATATAAATCAATTATACCAGGATATTGAGTACCAAGTCAGGTTAACATACCTTTTTGAATAAATTTTGCCTAGGACACAATTTGTGTTACTTTTTCCCCGACAGTTAATATTAGTTATAAGTTGTTCCTAAACTAAGATTTACAAATACAATTTATATTTGACAAATAATTTATAATTGAATGTATATTTTAAATTAAACATACAATAGTAATACTATACACAATATGTAAATCATATCCTTACATATGACTGCTAATCAAAAGAAACAGTCAATTACAATTTATGAAATAATTACTAATTACCGACGTGTAGGCATAATATTATACTATAATTAGTAATTACTTATCAATTGAGAATTTCTTTCAATTCATAATATTATTTTAATGAAATGTACAAATCATAAAAAACTATTCAAAATATAATGTTTAAAATGTTCATATGAAATATTTAATTTATAATATTATTAACTTTTAAGTATTAGGTAATGTAGTAATATTAATTATTACATACAAAATAAAAATGTGTTTATAAAATTAAGATTATACATCACTGAAAAAAAAGAAATTATAAATAATTTAACTTGGAATGCAATTTGTGCTACCTTTATTTTCAGATAAGACTGGGATGCAACCGAGCGATTAGTTATTAGAATGCATTTTTAATGGTGTTATATCCATAAAAATGATGGAAGCCAAACAGACTTTATGTGGTACATGTGATCAAAAACCAATTTTAAAATTCAATGGATGTGAACCAACAAAACTAAGAAATAGCTCTCATGTAGTCGGAGTATTTGAAGTATTACAATCATTACGGAAGTATGTTGTTAGTGATTTTAGCTCAATAAAAATTCTATTTGAAAAATAAATAACAAATTTTTGTTTTTAGAGAAGGAGTTTTATGTGATATTAGGATTGAAACTGATGATGGTACAATCATACTTGGACATAAAGTTGTACTAGTATCTGTTAGTCCATATTTCCGTTCAATGTTTACTAGATTTGAGGAAAGTAAAAAAGAACTGATACATATAAAAGAGTTGGATTCAACCACTTTCCAAAGCTTGATTGACTATATTTATAATGGAGAAATTGTGATAACTGTGGAAAATATACATGTATAAAGAAAAATTTGATTTATTATAATATAGAGCTATATAGTTTCATATTATTGATTTAAATGTATTATTATTAACAGATTTTGTTACCAGCTGCAAATTTCTTACAGTTAGATTTTGTAATAGGCGGATGTGTTGAATTTTTACAGAAACAAATTATTCCTTCAAATTGTTTTGGTATCAAAGCATTTGCTGACATGCATAACTGTATGGAATTGTTGGCATATTCTGAAGCATATATTAAAAAACATTTTGTGTATGATAATATATTTAATTACATTTTACAGGTTCCATCAGTAAATTTTATAAATATATGATTATTCTTTTCAGAGAAGTGATTAAATATGAAGAGTTTTTATCTTTATCTTCCGAGGAAGTGATTAAACTGATCTCTAGTAATGACCTAACTGTTTCATTAGAAGAAAAAGTAAGAAAACTCAAATAATTACTGTCTTGTTTTAATATTGTAAATAAATATCAAGTTGCTTAAATATGAATAAATAAAAAAACCGAGAGTGTGTGAGCCCACCATTACACTCTGGGGACGTAAAACTTCTTTCATAAGTAAGGGGGCCCTAGAAATTATAAGTGAATTAGAGAGAGAAAAATCAATACAATAATAATTTATGAGATCTAGCAAATTTTCTTCAAATTTTGAGTGAAACAATAAACATTTTTTTGGATGGGTGAAATACTGATATAACAAACCAGAAAAATAAATTTAAGGCGCTGATCTTATATAATAAACTACTTTTGCTTATATTAATTAAATTGTATTTATTTGTTTATTGTAGGTATATGAATGTGTTATTAATTGGGTTAAATATGATTTGGAATGTAGAATAGATTTTTTACCTGATCTGATGGAACATGTACGTTTACCATTAGCTTCAAAACAGTATATATTAGAAAAAGTAGTTGATGAACCTCTTCTTAAACATAGTCCTAAATGTATGTTATTTGCTTAAATATTTCTTGTATTATAAGTCAAAATTATAAATTATCATAATATTTTTAGGTAAAGATTACGTATTTGAAGTGTTACATTTTTATGTACTTAAGTCAGTACAGCCTTTCACTATTCCACAAAACATTCGGAGTAAGACAAGACAACCGGATGGTTTACAAAAAGTATGATTCTGTTTTGGTTAATTTTTTTTTACAATTGCTTTATTAATTTATTTCATCAGGTTGTTTTAGGGTTCAGTTGGTGTAAAATTTCAAATAGGTGTAATACATATTGGTATGACCCAGCAATAAACATATGGCTGATTGGACCACAAATAAGTAAATGCCGTGAGACAGCTGGTCTTAGTGTGATAAAAGATCAATTTGTGATTGCTGTGGGTGGTATTAATAACTCCAGTTCTCAGTCTGTTGAAATTCTTGATTTATCTTCACAATCACCGTGTTGGATACCGATAGCTGAAATGTTAGTTAGTCGAAAAGATTTAGGAGTTGGTGTATTAGATGATTGTATATATGCCGTAAGTTATATCTATATGGCTTATTGTATATTTGAAGTATTTTGAATATATTATATTATATTTAATGCTAGGTTGGCGGATCTGATGGTACTAGTGTTTTAAATAATGCAGAGGTCTTTGGTATTCAAAAATGGCAAATGATATCAAGTATGTCTAGTAAGAGAAGTCGGTTTGGGGTTGGAGTACTCAATAACCTCTTATATGCGGTAAATAATTATTTAATTTTTATTTGTAACTTATAATTTAATTAATTACTGTAGGTTGGAGGTTTTGATGGTATATCACGTTTGAAATCTGTTGAATGTTATGATCCCAGACTTAACGAATGGGCACCAGTTGCAGAAATGTCTGTATGTCGCAGTGGAGTTAGTGTAGTAGTCTTGGACGGTGTAATATATGCAATTGGTGGCACTACTGGGTCAATTATTCACAAAAGTTGTGAGGCCTATCGACCAAGTGCTGGAGTTTGGACGTCTATTGCTGACATGCATTTTTGTCGAGTCTTTGCTGGTGATTAAAATAAATAAAATTCTTAAGAAAATGTATGTAAAAATGTATTGAATTTAAATTTCTTTTTTGATACAGGAGTATTTGCATTTGATGGATTATTGTATGTTATGGGTGGAATACATGGAATTTTTAATGTGGATTCTGTAGAGATTTATAATCCCAACACAAATACCTGGTCAATCAAAACATTTTCTTCAAATTTTAGCCAAATTTATGGTGCAGTAGTAGTTGATAGTCCTCGCATATTTTAGCTAATTTAGATTGTGGAAATATACATGGCATATAATATTTTATATTTTGATAGAAATTTAAAATCTTCTGTATGTTTGATTGAATAGGATTTATATAATTTAAATTGACTATTTTTGTATTAAATTATAAGCTATAGAAATTATTAAATTATATTATATTGAATAAATGCTTTATTCACATTACAATTCTTGCAACTAACAACTCGTTGACCAACCAGTCAATATGTCATAATTTTTATCAATAATTGGATAATTAAATGCAATTTATAGAAAGTTATATTTACCAAAACAGGCTGAACCAGTGGCTCAACTATGTAGGCTTAGACCTCTCCGACTATGATGTAGCCCCAAAAAAATCACTCATTGATTTAAATGTAATCCCCATATGGGTTATTTTAAATTAATAGTTTTGTTAAGTGGGTTTTAGCTCTCCCATAATTTTAACCCTAGTTGTGCCTATGTGTTTCAATATTTAAAAACAAATATAAATATATTATTTGATTACCAAATAAAGTTATAAAACAACTCAAGTTCATTGCCACCTTTGATAAATATTTTACTGAAAATAATAGAGAAAAATTATATTCAAACATAATAATGCTTTAATAAAAATATAAATTATAACCTTTATAACCTTGTCTCCATCACAATAACATTTTAGAATCCAAAACACCACAATTTTCAATTACTTAAAAATGTATATATATTTAAATATTAAATATATTATTTATTGTTTAAACATTCAGCATAATTTAAAACTTAATTAGTTTACATGTTATAAAAAGAATTGAATGTTCTTAACTTATGTAATTTTTTTCATTTTGGGTGGTATTGCTATAAGAACTTAAGTTTTGTTGTATTAAGATTCTAATATAGGCGTAAATTAAAGTATGTAAAAATAAGAAATGTTGGTATTTAATATTTAAAAACTAGGTTGAAAAAATTTAATTTGATTTTCCGGTAGAGATTTTTTTATTGTTAAGGTAGACAAACTTATGAGTAATCTTGTATCACATTTTCAAATCTTAGATTTAAAAATGAAAATTTTTACGAATTCTTAACTCAAAATAATTTATATTTTTCCATATTTTGTTAATTTTTGAATTTTAAATGCTTATAAAAAAAAACTGCGACAAAAATATTTTAATATTTTTCATCTGCCTTCGAAACAATATACTAGGAGCCTTCTATTAAATTTTCATTCTTTTTTAACCAACAAATAAAATTGTATTGATATTTTTAGAAAAAAAACTAAAAAAAAAAATGGAAAATGAAAATGTTCCTAAACAGTTCAAAACAAATCATAATATTTTGAAAATTTCATCGTGTATAGAAAATGCAAATATAAACAACCAGTGAAAATTTCATGTATACACATTCATTTGTTTTAGAGTTACACCAAAAGCCAAAATATATTTTGTGAAAAACAGATTTTGCGTAAAAATTTCCGTTTTTCCTTAATTTTTATGTTGTTTTTCCCGGCGCTTGTGAAAACTATTGGGAATTTTAAAATTTGATCTCCCGAATGCAACAACTAGATTCACTTTCCCATCGAACAAGATACTGTTGAAAAAAATCGAAGCAGTTTTACTGCCACCAAATCGTGATGACAGACACAAAAATAAAAAAACACATCATTGTAAAATCAATACATTCATCGTTCCACTCAGAATCTAAAACCTGATGGTCTGTCAAATCTTGATAAAATTAAAATAATAGAATTCTTTCAAAGGAATTTCTTTGAAGAATTTCCTTAGTAGGTAGGTACTTGCTCCGGTCAAGGAATAGCTTGTATACAACTGTATTAAAAGTACCGGTTTTGCACTTACCCGGTACCCCGGTAACGGGGAAGTGCGACCTTTTTTTTGTTTTTTTGAATAATTTGTTTTCAACTAAAAAATTATCAAAACACTTTTTAGAATACAAATTAATATTCCTGATACGTTCATTAAATGGATGGTAAAAAGTATGTTCCGCGTAAGAATACACTAAGATGGTATGTTCTATTAAACTGAGATTTTGCAAAACCACGTTAACCCACCTGACCTTACCCACTTTAAAAAAATATGGGAAATAATTTAGAGCCAATCTCCTCGTGTCTCCTGGGTAACCCTTATAGACTAGAAATGTGAAATAGAAAAAATGTGTACCTAAACGTATTATTGGTAGCCAAATGTGGTATTATTTTAAAAGTATGATGCATTCATTTTTATTGTTTGAAAAAATGTGTATCTGAGCGTGTGTTCCCGGTCGTTCTCCCAACTCCCATGTAAATATATATTTTTGTGCCGAACTTGTTGCGGCCATTATTTTTTACAAATAATCAGTAAAAAACTATTGAAAAATTGTCATAGGGGTGCTCTTTTGAATTGGTTTAACATTTACAACATTTATGTTATAATTTTTATTCTTATTTTTTTTGTTGAATTTATCAGCTACCTAATAAAACGGTTGTTGGTTTTTTCTTGGCCCAGCTCCCCCCACCCATTCAAAAATTCTGGCTCTTCCTCTACACCACTGTACTAGATTCATCGGTCTTATAGTCTTCGTTGTCATAATTTTGTTTTTATTAAATATTTGTAGTGTCATATAGGTGTATTAAAAGTTTTTTTGTACAATGTAATACAAGATTTGAGTTAAATTTTAAACTAACAGAAATTAGAGGTGGTACCTAAGTTGTGATAATAGTGAAAGGGTAAATATTGTTCCCCATCTTCTATAAACTCCTCTAGCCGCCACTGAGTTTAACATACTATCTGACTACGGATCTACTAATTACGAACAGTTTTAAACATTTAAACAGCTTATATATGTTAAATAGTATTTTTCGTCCAAATTTTTAATTTACGTAGAGTACCTACCTATACTAAAAGTGTTTTCTTTCTGTTCAGAACAAGTTTACCTAGTTACCTACTAGACAAGCCATACTGTAGTTAAAGCAGAGTTAAATAAATAACTAATAATTGGTGGATATAAATTAATTTCATCCAGTAGGCAGGGGTGGACTAGGGTAAAAAATCGGCTCGGGCGATCATAGGTGAAGGCCCAAAAATTACACAAATGTACATTTTTTAAGGGCAATAGCTTAGACAGAAGGGATTAGTATCAAGCTACAGTTCTATAGATTGCATAAAGTAGGTACCTACTGACAAAATAATCACGGTCCACTGGCCCAATAAACCTGTGAGGGCCCGCAATCATAACAGCCCAGGCGGCGATCACCCACTTGCCCTTCGGCCCAATCCGCCCCTGGCAGTAGGTAGGTACAGTTATAAAAACAATATTTTATAGTTAAATAGTTTGACTAATATTTCTTTTTTTATGTATAGAAAGGAAGTGAGTTTAAGTGAATTTAAGTGAAGAATTGCCCCTACTTGCCCCGCCATGATAATTGTGCATTAAAATGCTTATGAAAAGCATTAGGTCCGTCCTATACTCCTACACAGCGATATTTTTTGAAGACAAACCCATATAATAATTAATACCTATCTGAATGAATTATATTAGAAGTTTGTTTTTAAGTTCTTTCTGATTAATTTATTTAGTTTTGTAAACAAATCATTAACGACGTATGGCTTGAGTGTGCACTAATTTAAATTTTCGATTTAAAATATTTTCCCTATTTAATTATATATTGGTACCTGGGTCCTTTTTTTGGCAAACAGTATAGTTTAAATAGATAATTATTTGTTGAGTGTTCGTTGATATTAGAAACTTTACAGTAAACGAAACGCAAACATTTAAATAGCCTCCGCCGCCGCTGTTAAGGCACGACACTGTCTCTTAGAAGTTACACGTGATTACGTGAACCATATGATATATATAGCCATATATAGTACCTATTCTATGGTTAGTTTATAGTATTTTATTAAATTTAATATAGGTACTTCGTACTTGATGTTTTTTAGTTTTTATTATGTGTGCATAAATGCGCGTCAACACGTTTTGGAATCAATATCACATCCTGCTAATAAAGTAATTATATGGTCTGTGGAGTGCTGGGGACACTTGACGAAATATAAATAATAATGTTGCCATTCGTAATATAATCATTAATCATACTCATTTGAATACCATGACTCATCAGTCACATCACTGTCCCATTTTTGAAGTAAACTATAATAAATAATAATAGGTGAGAAAATACATATATATTAAATTCAATAATATTTCATTTACATTGCCTACATAATATAACCACCAACTCTAGTTAATATATCGTAAACGTGTTTATAGGTACAACGATCATTCCAATAAAGTTGTTACCTATATATAGTGCAGTTTTGACCTATCATATTGGCGGATATATTTTATTAACATTGTTTTAAAGTTGAAAACATCAATTCAATTTTTAATTCTGAAAATAACCATAGATAGGTTCATAAAGTTTTTACAGAAAATGTATATTATAATTTTTTATTCACTATTCAATTTTAAAAAGTGGGTAAGTGGATGTCGCTCTGCTGTACAGTAGGTTACAAGTGGCCTACATATTATATTGTTTATAATAGGTACTTATCTCCAATATAGTATTAAATAATAGTTACCCAGGCGTTATTAGCCGAAAAATATACATAGCTGGGTAGTTAAAAGTATGAAATGACAGTACATAATAATATAATAAATATAATAGTATTAAAAAAATAAATTTCAAGTAGGTATACCTACCTATCTACGGTTACTTGTTTGTTTTTGAATTACAACAATTTACATGTGAAATCGAGTGAGCTCACTCATGCGCTAGCATCCAATGACGTAAGCATTTGAACTTCAAAAGCTCATAAAACGATAATGTTACTTTAAGGTATATTTTTTTTTGTTTTTGTGAAAGGTATAAAAACTTATGAAGTATCGTCTATAAAATTATCAAATGTTAGCTATGAAAATAAACATAATACATTTTTAAATTTATATGATTTTTATGAATTTTGTTAAAATTTAAAATTTGAATGCTTCCAAATTCCAATATAATATGGCTAAAGGTCAGCCCACTTCCTCACCTACCATTAAATTTCCAATAAACTGTTTTGAAAGTTTAAGTTACAAATGATAAAACTATAAATTCAATTAAACTACCTACCTGCATAGTAGGTACTTAAAACAATTTATTATTTACAATATTTAATATTCAACTATAAGTACTAATATAAAATGTTATCAATTATATTATTAAACGCAAATAAATAATTACTTATCATATTATATTAATATGTATTGTGATGAAATATTTATTAGCTTTCTATAAAAAACTAAAAAGAGGAACGCAAGAGCTGTAGAAGAGTATTGAGTTAAATAATGGTATACCTTTTTATTAATATATTAATTATGAAATCGAGTTTTGCAAAACATTCTCCAAATTTGTATTGAAGCAATAACAGTTTTGGGTGGGTGGTTTGACAAAAAAAATATATTACCATGCTTTTTGGCTGCAATAGGCGCTGGTCTCATATAATAAAAAATATTTATGAAATAATTAAATTGTTTTTATATTTTAGGTATTTGAATGTGTTATTAATTGGGTAAAATATAGATTGAATTCTAGAAAAGATTTTTTGCCCGATCTTATGGAACATGTACCTACATTTGCCATTGTTGAATGTAAACAACACACCCTGTATTATATAAATTATAAGCACATTTCACACTGTAGTACAGCAGACGCTGAATAGGCATTTTATACTTCTATAGCATATTCGTTATATGTACTAGCCTGTAGGACGATTAGTCGTT
>WHPZ01561127.1:0-45661 GCA_016617965.1 Macrosiphum rosae
ATTTTTACGCAAAATTGGTTTTCCAAAAAATTGATTTCGGTTTTTAGTGTAACTCTAAAACAAATGAATATATACACATGAAATTTTCACAGGTTGTTTATATTTGCATTTTCTATACACGATTACATTTTCAAAATATTTTGATTTATTTTGAACTGTTTAGAGACATTTTCATTTTACATTTTTTTTTTAGTTTTTTTTCTAAAAATATCAATAAAATTTTATTTGTTGGTTGCGAAAGCTTGAAAATTTAATAGAAGGCTCCAAGTTCATTGTTTCAAAGGAAGATGAAAAATATTAAAAATCCTTGGTTACAATTTTTTTTATAATAAGTGTACTATTATATATCTATGATAGTATCACGGTTTTTGTTGATGTATAACGCGTTATAAGTACCTAATGGATATTGTAATATGATTAATTTTGAATTTATTATAGGTACCTATTATAGGTCAATTCTTTGTTTAATACCATAGATATGTATATAATATGTCTTATACCTAGACTGACATACCGTCTCCGCTCAGAATCGTTTTTCTTATACAATGATATTATATCGTTGAATTCAAATTGAATATCATCCATTATACAGTGACCCACTTGTAACCTACTGTACAGCAGAGCGACACCCACTTGCCCACCTTTTTTAAGTTTAAATGCTTATAAAAAAAACTGTTGAGAAGGATTTTTAATATTTTTCATCTGCCTTTGAAAAAATATACTAGAAGCCCTTTATTCAATTTTCAAGTTTTTTTGACTAACCAATAAAATTTCATAGATATTCATAAAAAAAATAACTAATAAAATTGAAAACTGAAAATGTCATTAAACAGTTAACAAATAAATGAAAATATTTTGAAAATTATATCGTGTATAGAAAATACAAATATAAACAATCAGTGAAAATGTCATGTATCTACTGTCATTTGTTTTAAAGTTACATCAAATGCCAAAATCGATTTTATCAAAAACCGATTTTGAGTAAAAATTCCCGTTTTTCCTTAATTTTTATTTTGAAAACTTTTGAAAACTATTGGAAATTTTAAATTTTGACTTCCTAAAAGTACCAACTAGATTCACTTTCCCATCGAACAAGGTACTGAAGTTGAAAATCGTAGCATTATTTCGACTATTAATCGTGTACATAGACACAAAAAAAAAAAAATAAAAAAAACACACATCATTGTAAAATCAATACATTAACCGTTCTACTAAGAATCTAAAATGTCACTTCATTATTGCAATTAATTCGCTACCAATCAGGAGAATTTGAACTATGAGTTCCTTATTCATCTATCTCGTATCTCGTAAAGTCGGTTTAGTAATGATCACAGTCCAAACTAACCCACGACGAACTAACCTAACCTAACCTAACCTAACCTAACCAAGAAACGAACTAACAATTAATTACCAAAAATCTTGTCGAAACTGATTTGTCAATATTATAAATTAATATTCAAAGTAGTTTATAGTATGTGTTATATTTAATATACAAAACTTAAAACAGCCAATTTACGTTAGTAAAATAAATTTAAAAAATGTCAATCGAACGCTGATGAAGGAACAGCATATTATAATCCAAAAACATATATTACAATCATACATTATATTATATATTATTTCTTAATAATATTCAATGTTAAATGATTATTATTTCTTACATTTGAAGCACGTGGACATTGCAACGAAATAATTTGTTTTACATTAATTAATTTACAAATTCAAATTCCAATTAAAAGTTTTTTTGTGAGACTAAAATGTTTCATTACAAAACGCTTTTGTGAAGTTTTCATAGCTAAGTATTTGTTTTGAGTATTACAGATGATTTTTGTCTGATCCGTCCATCCGTCGTTCTGTAATTAAATTTACCTTTCTTTTTCTTCCCGCTTCGGATAGACGATCGGTTATAATTTATAATTACTGTGGATGAGAATAATTCGTGCTTATTGTAATAATTTGAATCCAAACGAGGGATAAACATGCACTTCTATTCTACGATATAATATAACATCTGGTATATTTACATAATACACTTTGAGGAAAGTTGAATTTCCAAAAGCTATTATAATACACATTGCACAATATCTACAATATCTATTTTAATCCTAAAGCTGGGGCAGAGTACAAGCACCACATTTTGGGTAATTTTATCGGTTTCGCGGACATTAACGCTTAACCGTACTCGTATTGGCCCCCGGTGCTTTATATTCATATTCATATGCGCATTATAGCACACTGTATACCTTCATTTTGTGTACGTACCTACTCATAGTCATAATAATAATAATAATCATAACACCACATGTACCTGTACAATATAATAATAACACATAAGCTTGTATGAATAATATACAGCAAGTCGACTCGTCTCCCATCCGGTCCCTTGGACGAGATCGATCTTACGGATCGCAAGTGGAACGATAGAAAATATATATAATATGTTCACGTCAGCTGCGCTGAGGTACAACTTTCTATCATTATTTTTAATTAATAATATTAGAGTAGTCCAGCCACACGAAAACGGACATCATGGATTAAATTATAATAATCATTAGTCAAGCTGACACAGTACTAGCGATAACTGTTTCGAAAACGTAATTTCTGTGTTTGCCCTCCCTCACGTTCGCATGTATACCAGAACATCTAAGTAAAATGTATAATATTCTGTTTATAAGACTTTGGTTAAGTAGTCAACACTTATTATAGTGATTTTATTTCGTCGTGCATTCTTGTCTTATCAATTGGGCTTAAAGTCAAACGCTAGTCCATAGTGGACAATAGATACGCGTTAAAAGATAACTATAGGGATTTTTAGTTGTACAAACTTAACGAATAATCAAGTGTAGAGTGACGCAGTCCAACGCAATTGTTCATCAGTGAATATAATTCGATATGTTTATTGACCTTATTGCCCAGTATTACCAATATTAGAAACCTTGGGCGTAATTTTAAATATATTCTGTAATTAATATACGGTTAGGTTATACAGTGGAAGCACTGAATGCTTGCTAGCTCGTACAATGTCAATGTATAACAAGTCAAGTCGACCATTATAGGACACACACGCGCTCGCTGTTCATTTTGTAGCCTAATGGAACAATCACTGAGACCCTCTGGATTCGACTGCAGCCCGCGAACCCTTTCTATGTGGCCCGAATAGTTTAACAAATTTGTATTATTTCTTATTATTATTGAACGATAACAATTGTAGTTTTTATCTAAACATTTATAATACTATTTGACATTCATAATGTTTTATTTTTACATCCCTCGTTAGTCTTCAATCCCTAATTATACCGATAATATAATTTTTCGTAGAAATCACAACGCAGTAAAATAATCGAATTTTGTGATTTGTAACCATTGGTGTTAAGCGTAGTTAGAGTGTACTTGGTCTGTGTGTCGATCGTTATATAAATTATAAATTTTATAGACATAAGTAAAAATAAGAAAATGGTCAACGATAAAGGTTAAATATATGGCCCGATGGTAATTTGAATTTGAGACCACTGGGCCCTATAGTTTTATAGAACTATAGCAGCTTATGCAATATCCGAGAGGTACCGAATTTTCGATATAGATCCTTCCATACTATATTGCACTATGATACTGCAGTTATCATATTTGGTGTAGTAATTTTTCAAAATATTAATGACGTTCCGCGACGGGTTGTTAACCGACAAAAAATGTGCTAGTCGTATATAGGATGATTTAGTTTTGTGATATTATATCTTTAGGTACCTTCGCGTTGGCAAATGTTTGATTTTTTTTAAATATAACATATTTAACTATTAAAAATAAACTGAAAACTGATATTGTTAATCGAGAAGGTTTTGAAGAAGAAAAATTCTGTAACGAAATTGTTGATAGGAACAAAAAAAATTAAATTTAATAGTTTTTTTATTTTGTTATTGATTTTAAGCATCGGAAACTATGACCATTATCATTTTGTAGGCGGGGTTACGATTGATTGAGGAACACGTGTATGTGTGGTGAGGATTCGTCACTGAAGATCCGGGTGGTCATCCATCCGGGAACTAGCGACGCCGGCCGGTGCTTGACCTCAGAACACGTAAGTGACTGAGGCCAACCACTGAGAAACACCACTATACCTGAGAATATTTATAGTATTTTACTTTATAACTTTACAAACACTTGTAAATAAGAAACTATAATATTGGTAAACAATTTGTTCTATTATAAAAATAATGATAATAATGATTTGCAGCATGAATAATTAATTATACCTACATTGGATGATGTAATTTGATATGTTTTTATATACACTTAAAAAAATCGTATATTTCTGTTTTTAAAATGACTGTATGTAACAGTTCGGCTTGTTTATACGTATATAATATGATTATATAAAAATAATGTATAGAATATTATAATATAATAATATAGGTACTCATAATATTATGGAGGTATGAATAGAATTCGATTAACTCGGTGAGACTTTAATTTGGAGCTATTGAGTGCGCGGCCATATTATCTCCAAGTAATTGTTGGCAGCGCACGCACGACCGGCTCGTTCAAAACCTTCTAAATATAAACGAGTGTTTTGATGCCACCGCATTATTTGGCGATATTTCCGTGACAGTATAAATCGAAACGAGGTGTGACACAATGCACAACAATAATATAATATTATATAAGTGGCTGGCGGGGCGCGGTGGCTGCAATCAATCATGTAAAGTGATTGAGAGTAAATAACGCCCGCTGCCACTAGTTCCCGGATGGGTGACCACCCTGGTTGAAAACCTTGCCACACATACACTTGTTATTAACCTACCGTTTCAACCGTACCGACCTTAGCAACCCTACCAACCGTAATCCCTACAATTTATAATCACCATAGTTGACGGGATTTGATATATTTGGATTTGTATCCTATATATAATATACCAACTGGCAGGTCACTTTGGTGTTGATCAGGCACGTTGTTAAAAGCTGTTCATTATGACTGTGTAACACAGGTAGCCCAGGTAATAAAATACAATATGTATGCATTTTAGTTATAATATTATTACGACCCTATATTCATTAAAACCACTCGTTGACAAAACCCTACATTTTTTTTGTGTTTACGTCGATTACCGTATTATTTAAATGGGGAGCGAAATCCTTTATGTTACAATTTATATAGGTAATAAAATACATAGTATATCCTTGTGTAACTAAATTTATAGTTTATTCTTATACTACAGTTTATTTTTTAGTAAATTGTATTATACTCAGATAGTCCTTTTTTGCTATTAATCTTCTTTTAAATGGAGTTTTTAGGAACCATACTATAGATCGTATTTTAATGTTATTTTCACAATATTTGTGTCTACCATTATTCTCGAAGACTTTTTAAGGAAATAAGTTTGAATATTATAATAACTTATTGGCAGGTGGTTTATAATTATATACGGTCGTCATTCAATTCTATCGAAAGCCAATAACTTCCTGCAGTGATAGAAATAAGAGTGGAATATTATTATATTAGTTAGGTACGCATCCGAGGGGGGATAGCGACTAAATCCCATTTTAAAAATATGTCAAATATTCTCTCTGATATAATTGATTCTGATATTATTTAAATACCTACGTGTACACTATTCAAACTGCTATATAAATATTATTGTTCATTTTTGTCATCGTGAAGCGTATTATGTTTTTTTTTTTATAAAATCAAAGTTACGAATCTCAAAATATTTTAGTCTTTGGTGACTGAAATACAAGGTTGATAAATCATTCTCTGAGCTTAAATAATATCCTCCAGCATTGTAATGATATCGAACACCGGAATAATCGGGTAAACAAAGAACGTTTTGATAAAAAAAAGACAACAATTTTCTTTAATACCGAACACGATTTTGCTGTCTAGTGCTATATGTAGTTGTAATACATTAAGCCTGAGCTTAATTCACCATAAAGTAACATATCTGTCCTCTTCCAAACCCATACAGTGGCAATATTAAATATTTTGAGCATTATTACTATTTACTGCACACAGATAGTGTTTTTCGAAAAAAATCACATTATAGAACAAATAAATTGCACTGTGTTATATATATATATATATATGTATTTATATTATATTTATGTATATTGTTATATTATATCCATTTATTTATATAAACAAATAAATAAAAATGTTTAAAATCTAGAAACAGACCGAAACAAAAAACCCCAAAAACTCTACATTATGAAATATCTAAAGACAAAATATAAAATAAGAACCAATTAGTTATTTTAACCAACATTTTTAAATGTTCTATTTCGTCTTATTACGGTAAAATACCCAGCTCAATCTTTGGAATAATAAGGTTTTAATTGCAACAATATTAGTTTTGATTTTTGCGAATTTCATGGAAACTTCCTTTTGCCTGTATACTCAGAAAATAATATCATCCTTTTTTAATATTCAAATTTTATAAATATTTAGTACTCATTACATTACTTATAAGTTATAACAAATCAAATCGTTGTAAAAATAACGTTCACCTTGTTCGATAAGGAATTTATATGGATTCCATCGTATAAAAATCCCGAATGAAATTAGCAACATTTTCTATTTGCAAAACATACGTATATTGACGTACATGGAAATAATGCCGTTACGGGGCAGCCAACAGATTCATCGCTAAATCCATGTCTATTATTACTCATGCCGTCTTTTTAAATGGCAATCTTACCTCCTTCAATGTCCGAAATAGTGTTACAAGTAGCTGTGCATACATCACGTTTTCACAACGCCAGTAAATTCAATTGGTATTTTATGTTTAAAGTGGAAATAGTAACAAAAATGTTCTCGACCAATAAATAAAATATAAGTAATAAGAATTATAGTATGTACCGCTTTTTGTCACTGTTGTTGTTGTTATTGTCTTTTTTCTTTTTTTGTAAGTTATTTAGTTTGTATGGTTGGTTATTTGGAAAAACTGTATAATAGTAGCATTAACGACTTGAAAATGTATTGTTTTTAAAATGTATTACAGTAACGTTAATTGTTGTGTGAGATATTTATTTTTTACAAAACGATTTGTCAAAAGGAGTGATTTCTGTGTCTTAGATTAATGCATTCGTCGAAAGCTTAAATATTTTCGTGGGAAAAATGAAAATGTTTAATATTAATATAAAATATAAGTTCACTATATTGGTACCTTTCTGAGTAACTAATGGAAGCACAGGATCGGGACAATAAGGGGAACAATACACTATAGGAATGCCGTGCAACGCCTTCGTCTTAAACCAATTTAAGATTCAATTATTATGACACACTCACTACAATGCCCCGTGCCGCTTTTGTTATGACTTATTATTGTTGTATGATATTATTATTGTCTCCAGCATTTAGGGTAAACAAAATGTATAAACCACTACGTGGCACACAGGTTTTGGGCTTCACGAACAAGTACCTACCTACCTATGGTGCATTGGTGCCATGGTGAAACTGTATATTATAATATGTATGTGAATTGTGTATTCACTGCAGTGATATCATATAAAATTAATAGGCACGTGATTCTCCGCACGGATTTTGATCGTTGGAACTTTATAAATAAAATACACGACATAATACTCGTCGTGAGTAAGATCCAAAATAATTGCAATGTTTAAATGGTAAATACGCGTGAATAATTTTCCATGAAAACATTTCGGCATTTTAATGACCGTGGACACAATATTTGAAGTCTTAATCCTGAAGCCCTAACTCGGTCTGCCTTTAAAATATTTAATTATTAATTTTCAACGTGTGACAAAAAATCAAAGCACATATTATGTGTTATATTATTGAACTAGGCATAATTATTATTGGGATAGAAAATAAAATAAAGCATTAACTGTAATGAAATATTGTAGGTATCAATAAAATTGTAACGAGCTTTTCGATAGTTTTATGAAAAAGGGAGAGTGGAACATCATTAAATACAAATTAAATTTCAAATTAAAAACGATAATAATATTATACATTGAGGTCACTGACTATTTACAGCATCTTTCAATAATCTAACGAATCAAACAAATATTTACTCCAAATTTACAGAGAGCATTAAGGAAAGTTTAAATAATGAATCATTAGGTATATGCTAATATCAAAAACTATTAAATTATGCAAACCAATAATCAGTGCTTAACAGACACTCTGTATTAAAATGCCTGTACAAAGGAAACTATCTATATTCTAGGAAACGATCAAAAATAATTAGAGGAACTCGTTATGCTGTATATAAAAAAAAACAATTATGAACTGGAGACGATCTCGGTCTGTCAGAATTTAATAATAAGTATAATATTAAATTTATATTGATGTTAGTAATCTAATTTAATATTAGAAATACGTTAGGTTGAATTAATTTTAGCTCTTGACGAATTCAAAAACGAATTTATTTATTATATATTACTTAAACAGTAAATGATATATTATATTATTGTTATAAGTTATAACTTTTAAACCACCATGGAATAACTGAAGTAACATTATGAATAGATCGTGGTATAAATAGGCAATTGCTAAAAATTTGTCTAAATATTTTTTTAAATGTTACTTTGCTTGGCAAAATATAATAAATTACATAAAAGTTTGAAGTCTCCGCACTCTCCCCTAATAATATTTTTCTAATTACAAAAAAAAAAAATACTAAAATTGTTTAAAAATTAAATTGTGTTACAATTTTAACTTAAAAAGTCTATAAAAAATATTTTTAAACCAATTGTAAAGTAAATTATAATACAATTTACGAGGAGGCAAAAAGTTTCAAGTCCCTACGAATAATATTTTATAAATACGCATAAATAATATCTTAGAGGGTATCCACACTGGTGGGCCTCCCTCCTCAAGTTATTCATGTTGTTGCTGTTATTATTACCAAATTTACTTATTGTACATATAAAATTACAGATTGTAAATATTCTATTTTATCTAATAAAAAAAAAAATAATAATAATTATGCATTTCATTTGAATATAGCTCACCTACATAATGTTCACTAAGCGTTCTACTAGATTCGAGCGTCGTGCATACTTTCACTCATTTCGTCTTAAATCGTTATATTATGTACTTACCTATTTAGTATAATATGACCAATTATTCAGTTTAAAATTAACAGACTATGTCAGTATGAAATATACTCTATTAAAGTCAACTTTGGTACGTTGATCGTATAATAATAAATAATTTCATCAGACTTTTATCCTATTAATTGAACTTCTTAATATGAAACTATTAGTGTGGTGACATAATAATGGAAACAAAGAGATATTCTGCATGAATTAAGATATTATACACTATAAAATGGTATTAATTATATGTATTGAATTGTTTGCAAGACCTTTTATTTTTTAGGACAAATAAAAATATTATGACAATTAATTGCAGTTAAATTCTATAATTTAAAAATTACTTTTATAAACTAAAGGGTATCTATATAATAATAAAGGCCCTATTATCATTAGTATTATTATTATTATTATTATTATTAGACAATATTATTTTTTCATACTAAAAAAAAATTGACTAGTCAGTTTGTTCTTGTTCGAATAAAATTATTAATTATTTTAGCAAATGAGTACCTACTTCCATTATTTGAATTGTTCGCATTATATTATAGGTAGGTACATCGATGTTTAAGTATGAATAGGTATAAGTTTATTGTAACAAAGTATATGTTTATATAAATACTATTTTAGATGGTCTGCAAATGGTAATAAATGACCATCCATTAAAATGTTTTTGGGGTAGTTTATAAATAATATAATAAAACAAAAAGAGGGTGACAAATGGCTTGACTTAAAAACTCTTACGATTTCTAGAAATAACATATAAATACAAATTGTACAAATACTACAACATATACTAAAAGTAAGTTGCTTTAGGAATAAATTCTGCTCGAATGCTATTCCTATAACGCAATTTATTAAAATTAAAACCAAACTAATTTTACATATGTATCAAAGGTATGAACAAATTTAATCTTTCACGCATTACGAGCAAAAAGTTTTTATTTTTTATTGGCAATGTTCTAATACTACCCAATCGTATTTTAATATCAGTAATTAATTATAGTAACATTTATTTTTCGTGTAATTTATAATTGCATTAAAATTTGTATCCAATAATTTTATCTGCACATACATTTTAACTAATTCAGTTGGAGTAACGTTGGGATATTTAGCAGACAGACCACATACGAACTTTCACCCTTTGTTAAGGTAACTCATCTCATCTCTGAGTCACGAGGACTATAATTCACGGGGGTTTTTAAAACAGCAGGAGGTAAATAACAGCATGAATAGTGAGATGGACGATACGTTACTTTGTCGTGGGCTTGTGCGTGTGTGCACACAACATAACAATATAATATATATAAACACAACAAACACACACACACACACACACACACACACACATGCAATTGTTACAAGGATCGTGTCTAGGGATTTGAGGCTCAAAAGAAAATTAAACGAATCGTCGGCGGTTTGAAAAAATAATATGGATTTTAATCAAGTTTGATGATATTGACTGATGTTTTGGTAGTTACAAGTTACAACGTAATTATTCGATTGAAATGTTATCGCAGTATAAAAAAATATAGTAGTCTGCAATCAAATACCTACGTATTCAGCATAACATTTGTATTAACATATAATATATCATACGGCGGGCAACAATAACGTTATTGGCACGTCCTGCAGACCGTTTTCACCCGGAGATATTATCCCATCGAGCGAATGACAGTAAAATGAATGACAACCTATCATTGCGACTCGGTCGGAATTTTTCAAGTATTTGGCGTTTTATTCACATCATCGTAGGATCAATCACATACCGAGAACAGACGTCCAGACACAAGGCATTGTTCGCGACCATCGGTGCGGTATAGTCATCAGGATCTATTCTAAATAAAATCTTACTTTTTTCTGCCTCTTACCGAAACCATTTCAATTGCCACGGATAAATAATTGGTAGTGAGTGTGACCTATCCATTATATATAACATATTATTTGAGTCAAAAAGTTTTGAACCTGAATGGATGTAAAGGAAATCCACCGTGATTCAAAAGGATTTTTCAAGGTGACATACAATTTTGAATGGACTCAAGTACATAATATAATACCTGCAGCTGTGATACGTATACGAATGAATTTATTATTTTCGTTTACAATTTAAAATAGAACAAACATAACATTACGTTTCATGCTTGAGTTGTAGTTAAGGATACAATTATAAAAACATATTTTTTCCAAATTTGATCGAAAAGTTTATTATTTTTAGAACTAAAAAAATTTAAAAATAACTTAAAAATTATGTTTGAAACAAATATTTATATTCTAACTGAATCATCTATAATCTATAATATAGTCTAATTGTGCCCCAATAGTATAAACTGTATTGAACATCTGTTTAGTGTTTAGTTGGTGAGGTTAATCTTGGTATCTCTTAGATGAATTGCGTCCCGAAAGTCACAAATCTTCGCTTAAAAACTCCAGTCAACACCTTTTCCCCAACAACTAATATTAAATCCTCGCTCTACGCAATGCATTCTTTTCTGGTTTTTATTAAAACAGCAGAGGTTTTCATATAAAAATAAACAAAATTAAAATGTAATATTATTTCTTTGGATTATGGTTATATATTTTCTAACGAAAACTTGTCTAAATGTATAATTTATTTATACTATTATGATCATAAACTTCGTATTCTAAATTATAATGACGGTAGTTCACAACCTAGATCTTGTAAAAGGGGAGGATGTGTTGCTTTAATACAAAAATACGGATGTCCAATGATCGTAAATCGTAATTTATTTATTTATCGAAAGTACAATGGTAGCCCGATGTTACATTACAAGTCACATTTAAGTAAATAAAATATTAACATACAATAAGATAATATAATAATTAATATCTGCGAAAATTGCTGCTTGTTGTAATGTTTTTATGTTACTATCGAAATGATTCGAAACGAATTAAGAACATCATGCCGTGATAGGGGGGGTCGGAAGAAAGAATTTGACAGCAGCCAGTATGTACCTGTTTACTGGCGCTGTTGCGTACCGGCGATGTGGGCGATCGATGTGAGTGGAAAGCATAATGTTACATCCCCACAATACACAAACCATAATAACATTAATATTGAAATATATAACCCTTTGAAAAATTCTGAATCCGTCACTGCGTATTTTACGCACTACACTTTATGAAATGTATATACATTTTTTTTTTTTTTTTAAGTGAAAAAGAGAAAAAAAATAATCGCGTTCGACGAATGGCGACGAAAGGTATATATTTTAAGTATATCGGCGACGACGGTCGGAGACGGATGACGGGTTTGGGTCAGCGAGTGGACGATGTGCCGAGGGTCGTAGTGGGGTTGGGCGCATATTGCAGCTGTATAGTATAGGTTTGTGGACGTGTATTTCACTCGGGTTGAAATGCGCTCGTTGGCAAGACTACTGATTTATTCATCGGGATCGCGGACTCGGGCGCGATGGCTGAAAAAAAAAAAAAAACCGGCAGTAAAACAAACACTCGGCGGTGGCGAACGCAGTCCACTCGCACGAGAGGATAGCTAGCTGCTCACTCATATTATATTATACGCGTAGGTATTATATAAGACGCGTGGGTATAAGTGGAACAACGGCCCTAGCAGAAATCTTTTTAAATATTACAAAAACAGTCCGTCCGAGAGGCACTTCGCGCACCATCTCTTCTGCGGGTTTTCGTGCACCGTGAATGATAAATTTGGCTTGTGCGGTAAAAAAAAAAAAAAGCGTCCGCAGTAAAACACCCGTCTGGTGGGGCGGCGGCGGATGAAACAATAACATTCCGCTAAAAGTATACGCGCGCACATATAAACACGACCATGGTAATGGTACGGGGACATCCATAAAATACCCGACTATTTATAGGTATACGTGCGCTTCATTTGTACGTCGTATTTTGCCCGTAAAAAGGTATTAAAATTGCATACCTGAAACGCTTTTCTATTGTTACAGTTAAGTCCACCGTCGGTGTGCGCAGTGTTTATTATTTCGCTAAGCTGTTCGGAATACTCATTACACTACTCGCTCTATTGTAATAATACGCTTAAAATGCATTCTAATAATGTATGTGCACATCAGCGCAGACCGCTCAGTTGTCATCGCTGTCACGGTTTTTTTTAAGTCATTGTTATTTTCGAAAAAAAAAAAAAAAGGCCATCGTAAGAATTCCAAGTCACAAAGTCTACAATATAATATTATGAAACTGGAAACACATTTAATTACGTTATTGATGAATGTGATAATATTAACATTTTACATTAGGTACGCATATATTTTATTATGTATTGTACCTATACCTACTGCGATTACAACCGTCGTACAACGAACGGAAGTGTTCAAGTTTTGAAGTCATTTATAAAGTTATTATTTATTTTGGGAATATGACACGTGGCTCATTATTTATAACCGAGTTTCTAAGAAACTTTCCGGCTATCAAGTGGATGTCATTTTTACAGATTTTTCAAAAGCTTTTGATAATGTTGATCATAATATTATTATTTTTACCTATTTTTTTTTAACTTTATGTCATTGGCATTCGAAACTCTTTTTTGTCGTGGATTTAGTCATACGTAACAATCAGAAAATTGTTAAACATATTTAACCGATAAATTCCACTCAATGTTCTTTTCGGAGAACCTCAGGGTATTCATTTGCCTTATATTTTATTTCTATACATAATTAATAAATTATTTAAATGTTTTAAATTAAAAAAAATGCTGTTTGCCAAACAATATTAAATTGTTCCATATTATTAAGTAACGTAGACATGTAGTCTATAATAATACATATAAATTAGAATTATATTTACACAGTTTAGCTAATCAGAGTGAAATTCATAAATTAGCATTAAATACTAAAAAAATTCAGTCATGACATTTTTAAAGTCTCAAAAGTCAAAACCCAATAGATCATAGTCCACTAGTTCAACATTAACAGTATCAATAGCATCGTGATAAAAAACTTTGGTCTAGGTGTAATCTTTGAAATAGTTCGAATCGAATTTTGTACATATCATTACATATCAACAAAATCTTCATATCTGTTGCCACTTTATTATTTTACATAAGTTGATCGAACCACTAAATCCAACGAGCTTATATTATTCTATTAATATACACAACACACAAAATCCATATTCCGTTTATAGCACTATCATAATTACATTAACTATACTACAAGTATAGTCTTCTGGTCTTTGGGATTTTTCATATTTCTAATTATTATTTTATTATTTTATCCTATTACACTATATTTTTATAATACTACCTACTTATAAAATACAAATTTGTTGTAATCACATTAACTATATTTATTACGTTTATACTGAAATGTACTCCTGTTAATGGATAAAAAAAAAATTCAAACTAAATTATGATTCTTCATAGAATAATGCTATGTATATAATAAGTAATAATTCATTCATACTATTTGTGTAATTCATATGAAATAGCACACAATAGCTGAAATTAGGTTTTATTGAAATGCCAGTTTTTACCTCTAAAATGATTTTTTATCAAATGCCTCGTGAACGATGCTAAATAATAATATTATATAATATTACATTTCATATTAATATACTTTAATTTATTAACTTACAGTTCACTCATTCGACTTCTCAACACGTTCCTTTCTAATTCCGAAAATCATATTTTGTAACATCAATGTAAATTTAATAATCCTTTGCATAATATAATCATTAAATATAAGTGTAAGTACATGAATGGATAAAGCCATTCATTTGATAGGTAGTAGTTACAATAATTTAAAAAAAAAAATTGAATTTTAACATTAATTTAACTTTACAAAACTGTATTCACATACAATGAAAAGTTTAGCTTGGAAATGAATAATATTATGTACCTTTCTATACGGATTCATATGAAACATTTTATATCGGATTCAAAATATAATTGTCGGTAGGTATATCGCGTTTGTTGTGTACTTACATATCAATAATATATGTATATAATATCGATGTATATGGGAAACACCTATACAAATTTAACAAATGGCAAATTGTAGTATAAATTCATCGATTTAAAATACAAAAAAATAAACAAGTGATTAAACTAAATATCATATTAAAAAATAGCTAGCACTATATGACTTGCAATGTTTAAATTGAATATTGAGACAAATATTATGAATGCAAGCAAGTATTATAAAATTTAAATATTCCATTTCTACACATTTATAGGTACATGTTAAATATTTAACACAAAATGGTTGAAAAGTAAAACTTGTTAAAGAGAAATATATAATTTTCAATTCAAAATGTGGTTTTTTGATCGTAAATAACACTATAATTTATAAAATATACCGGAAACCTTCTTTATACGTATATTATGTATAATGCGCAGTGTTACATTATGGTATACATTGTGAACGTAATTTATAGGACCAAAGTAAAAAGAACTTTAGTCATGTCACATTTTTCCTCCTTCTGCGTTTATCAATTTAAATAATATAACTTTCGCACACGTGCTCAAAAAATGATACACACCCCGAAAAACCACTTGAATTTGCAATGAACAATATTATTATTTCACACATGGATTTTAGTTTCTGAAAGGAACCATGAATGTATTGGTTTTACAATGATGTGAGTTTTAAAAAAAAATTTGTTTTGTCTTGACAGCAATTGTAAAAATAGGGGTAGACATTTGTAGGAGCAACATATTTATTTAAATGCTTTCGAAAACATACCAAGCTAAAAAATTATTCTATACAATGACGAGTTTAAATTTTAAATGCATATTTTGCATACTTCCTTCGTGAATTTTAGAAAAAAGCGCATGTTTGATATTTTCTAAAAAACAGGATATTTTTATTTTAAGACTTAGAAATGTTGGTATACAATTTCACAAATATTGAATATATATTTATATTAATACTATCAGGTAGGTATCGGCAATATTTTTTAATTCAAACCAGATGTCCACATATCAAATATTTATTTTAAAATTTAAATTGTTTAATGAAAAAATGTATTTTATTGTTAAATACTTAAATGCTAATAATATAAACATTTTAATAAATAATAATTAAAACATTTATCTTTTTTTTTTTTTGGAATTTTGAATATTTTTGCATATTTTGTATATTTTAGGTATTATAACTTTCGACGAAAAGCCTTATCACTTTAAAATAATGCTATGATATTCAATATTGGTGGTAGTTTCTTGTATATAATACGGTAAAAAGTAGAATATTCCATATAAATTTCAAACTAAAACCAGAAAAACCTTAAAACTGAAAAAAATTAAACAAACAATACAACAAATCATTTGCTTTGTAATAATCCAAAAATAAATATTATCTACGATAATACCTACTTGACTGAATATTTAAATTCAATTTTCTAGACATGATATAGTTTCAAAATATTTAGGCTCTTTTTAAGCTAATTAGGTATAAATGACTGAAGTTGTACATATTTTTATATTAATTCAAATGAAAAATTTTAAGTTCAAATGTTGACAAAATCATGAAAAGGTGTTAATTATTTTTTAAATGCTTAATATTTACGACGCTCTTGACAAGTCCCATAAATCATCCAGCGTTTATATTTTTTTAACGGTTTCAACTGAGAATAAAAAAAACTAAGTTTTTTATTTAGCACCTATTTTTTTGGTAGTAATAATATTCATTGGTACGTTTTTTATCGCTCCATCAAACACTGAAATGGTCACTTGATACAAAATCCTTTTTTTTTTTAGAGTCTGTTTTTAAACGACAACACCAGGCGACACATAGTAAATTAATGACTTTAGTGGGATGGTCACTGGTTCACTCTTCAACATAGTTTTTGGGTTTACCACATTACCTATATATCATATAGTATTCAAGGTGATAATTTGAAAGTTAAACACTCATTTTCTCGAAAAATATGAATAAGTTTTGAAATATTTTCTTACATAATTTTAAATAATTAAAAAACCCGATTTAACAATATGTATATATAATTTAGATTCTGACCGTAGTTTTGTTTTGTCTGTGATATTTAATAACTATATTTTAGATTTTGATATCATTAATCTATTATCACTGTTATACGGAATGTCGGTAATGACATAACTTACAAGTTAATAACAATAATATATGCAATGATTTATGTGTGGATCATTAAGACAACAGCTATATACTACCCAGAAATCAATAATATAAATGTCTCGAAATATTTGTTAATATAAGGACATTTTAGGTAATTAGGATGGGTATATTAATCCATACTACATTGTTACTATTAACTAATGGGAAATATATAATATATGGCGTAAATGGTAGATTTAGAATAGTTAAAAATGATTTAAACGTTTTGTTGTAGACCACGAGTGCATATTATCACAATCCACTTGGTATGCGATTTATAAGCATCTAGTTTGGTGATAAAAGAAAAATATATCTAACGAGCAGTTGGTATTATTTATTCTAATGTTGAGTGTTTTAATTATTACACAGGGTGGAGAGAAATGCGGATAAAATAAAACCTAAATAAACTGACACTATAATAAAATATAAATGCGTTTAATGCATTTCATTGGATTGTGGCCTAACGACTATCTACACTGTCAAATAGTGGCAATTTATGCTAGAAACGGAGAAACGAAAAATACAAAAGAGACATACAACTTTTTTTCCCCTCCTTGAATAATTTTCGCACTGACGTCAGAGCTTATTTAAAGTTTTTTCGTCTATCTCACACCGCAAGCATATTTATTTGAATAGTACCATTATGTCGAATATGTTCGTATTTCGAGACTTAAAACAAATAAAAGAAAAATAAAGTTTTTATTAACTCTATTCCCGCGACGAGGATCTGTCATTAAGCTACCTTTGAAAACGGACCCATTTGAAAACAAATGCCCGATAAGATTCAAATGGGAACAAAAATGTATGCCGAGTGACATTAAATAGAATGTAGAAGTGGCCTTATAGTGTTTAAGTAGAAGAAAAGAACAGAAATCGACCATTTCGTTTGGGTGGTTACTGGTTAATATGAATAAAGCTAGCTGGATGAATAACAAAAATTATTTTTATGTAGAAAAAAAGTGTATACCTACGCATAAATGATTTTGTTTTCGAAGGGGTTCGCATCATAAATGCCAATTACGTGTTGACCTGAAACGAATATTGTATATGCAGTCAGCACGTATATTTACATTTATACAATATAGAAATAGGGATTGAGTCAAATCGAAAACGTTATGGGACGATCTTGAAATTAATTCACACACAAATAGTAAGTAAGCTATTCAGTTTATATTATGTTCAGTGCTGAAAATCTCGTAAATCCGAGATTTTTTCATTTATTATACACATCGGAGGTATATAGAATTAGATTATTCAAAGCTGGAAGGTAAATATAAAATAAAAGCAATATATCAAAAGCAATATATCCGGTCATATGACTATTGACTAGGTAGGTACCTACACATACCTATAGTCTACATATAGAATCTGATCGATCTTGTGTTATTGGTCACGATAATTGTTAAGGTTGTTTTGACCTATTTGAAGACGACTTACGTTTGTAATTGCATACTCCGGAGCAGACTATTTAACGGAATACTTCGTATTTCAAAACAAAAAAATTAAAAAAGAATTTCGAACAAATAGTTAATTAGTAATAAGTACTTAAAGTGTGTCTGTGAGAGGAGTAGACTAGCACAGTGGTATTCATCCACTATTCCTCTCATCCGAAATTATAATAGTTATAAATTATAGCAAATTTACTGTCTAATTGAAATTCGATTAATGTTTCAAAATATCCCAAATATATTGTGCTTAGGAAAGTAAAATGTGTGTTGACTTCAAATATTAGTGAAAAAAAAAAATTCTGATATCTGATAAGAAAAACATATTTTTCTACTATTTAGTACTAATACTCATATTTATTATTTTTTAAAAATATATCCCCCCCTATATTTAACTAGATGGTTAGAATGTTAGATGCTTAAAATCTATAAGCATTTTTGACTTTTTTTCATAATCTTATAGTATCTAATTGAAAATAAATAAAAACAGCAGCTGATATTTAAATTTAAATAAAAACAGCATCTGAAATTTAAATTTAAATCAAATACACTTTTAAATATTTCAAGTTTCGAACAAAAAATGTAGGTGATTTAAAATGAGAAACCGGAGAAGTGTTATTAGGTTATTGTAGATTTTGATTGTATTCGTCGTTGAATAAGTCAGTGTAATGGACGTAATTTTTCAATTATAAATCACTGAAAACAAAAAAACGAAAAACAAAAAAAAGAAATGTGAGAATTTTTAGTAGCACACAGTTTTTTAAAGATATAAGAATGTATTTCATTTTATTTTTTATCAGAAATGGAACCCATTATAGATAAAAATATTAACCAGCCGTTTCCTATAAATTCTATCAACTGTAAACATAGTTGATATTAAAACTATTAGAAAAAAAACTTATATGAAATAATGTGACATTTGTACAATCATTTTTGTTCATCATTATAAATAGGTTCTTGGGGAAAGAGGTGGCTGAGCGGTCTAAGGCGTCGGTCGCGACGCTTCCGACGCCAGATCGATTCCCGGCCACTGGGCGGCATTTTTCTTCGGGCAAGTCACGGTGTCCGGAGAACAAGTGCCGCCGTCCCCCACCCGGGCATGGCAGATACCTACGGGTGCCCAAATTGAAAATTCTACCAAAACCCAACATACACGTGTTCCCCCCCTACTACTACCAACAATACAATACACCTACAAACAAACCATACAGCTAATGGCCATAGTTGCCGGGCTTACGATCATTAAAAAAAAAAAAAAAATAGGTTCTTAATGTGGTCTATATATTTGTTTACCAATATGATAATCATTTAACTTTGTATACAAAAAAATAATATATTATCTGAAATTGTAAAATTAAACTATCAATAACACTACAGTATCCCCTGCCGTAATACGCATGTAATAGAACATTATACATTTGAAGAAAAATTATACTAATTTTCTTTTTAGAATTTATAATATGAAAAGTGTTAATTTATTTATTGTGAATTTAAGTTGTTATAAATTATATAATATTTTTTAACTTTTATTATTAGTCTATTTTTGTTTAATAGTACACAAGACAATAATGAGCGACACGGGTATACAATAATCTGGATTAATACATAAATTATAATATAAATTCATAAGGTAATAAAATAATAAATATTTACATGGTTTGTTAACACAATAGTGTTATCTATTATCGGTTATTGTTTATGTAAGTACTGGCTTACTACACTATAGTGGCTAGACTGATATAGCAATAGGGGTAGGTACTTCCATGAAATGTAAGTCTATATAAAATGAAAATACATAATAAACCAACGAATAGAACACTCTAGTTACTTTTGTTCAATTTTCGAATCGTGGTCTTCAAAATTTGGATTATTCAAAATTAAAATTTCAAAAGTTAAATATTTTTTTTTCTATTTTATTATATTTATCAAAACTATTATACGTAAAATAATTTGAGAAATAACAAATATAGGTATAATCAGGATAACATAACTACACTTTAAAATATGAATGCAAAGATATATGGTCCCTTATCAAATTGAAAAATTGGAATTAAAAATATAATATTAGAGCAAAATAAAAATGTTTAGTGCATACAATATATTGAACAACCTGAATAATATGTATATGCGTTTGTATACAAATCGAATTCCTCTGATTCTTTTTAAATAACTTTCAGGTCATTCATTAAATATTCAAATCCAATGAAAGCATAATATCATTAATTTATTTAATATTCCAATGAATATATAATTTTATGAGATAAACTTTACTAAACAAATATTATTAGTAGGTAGTTAACTAAACTCACTTACAAAAAGTTTTTTTTTTGTAAGAGATTCATCACAAAAAAACACCACAAAAACAAAACAGATTTGCTCGTGAAGTGAGCGGGACAAGTGAGTGCATTGCTATTACTCTCCGCACTCTTAGTTTATCTTGTACTTAAAATGCCTACTCATAAAAAATAATGCCGTAATACTCAAGTTGTGAACAATTTCCACGTTTAGATTTTAAGTGACATAATTATTCATGGAGTAGTTTTATTATACGATACGTGTAATTTTTTTTCCTTTATCAGAATTTTATACAAAACATATTATATTTTGTATTTTCAACTGAAGGTTACACTTTTTTTTATAATGTCTAGTAACTTTCAAATACATCGGAAATAGCATTGAATAAACGTTCACAATATTTTTTCCCATATTAATAAATTATTTACAATATAATTTATAATATGACATCTTAAAAAGGTAGAAAAAGATTATTTTACAGAAGTGTCAAAGTTATTTAAGTTCTATTCTAGTACTTTTCTTAAGGTGTATTATTAAAATGTATTTAAATATTTCAAACACATAATATATAAAATACAATGTGAAGAATTTATTATGCCACTGTGTGTATATTCTTCACTCTGTGGTGTATGCCAATAGTCGTGTAATTATGAATGTTACCTAACAAACAATACTGTGGGAATTTAAAACATTATGAAACAATAACGCACTCATTTTGGCAAAACATTTCATGCTTGAAACAAAATAATTAATTTAATAGAATTGCGGATTCTTGAAACATGTTATATTTATTTGGTAGAGATTTTAGCAAATAATTTTACATAGAGAATAAAAGGATATATTTCTAATGTTAATAAAAAGCCCCAGGTAATCTGTTTAACCTTTTGAAACGTTTTCTGTGCACTCGAGTGGTTTAAGTTTCATTTTTAGCCTAAAGCAAATAAACTATAGTATGCCTGCACGTCCTAAAATGAACTGCGTGTGCTCTAATGAAATTAAAGTAATACATTTAATTAATTTATACATTTGTATGCCATTTTTAAATTATATAAAAAAAAAAATATATTTATTTACAAAATTCCGTTCAAATGGTAAATACTTATTTTAACTTAAAATATTAATTGTTTAGCGTATACACGTATGCACTTAGAATTTATACTGCGTGCATAACAGTAAATGCATTATGTAGTTTGATAGTAAATAATAACCCAACCCTTTTCCTATTATTTTATTCACCAATTATAAGGATTTATATGTACAAATTTAATCAAGGAGGTCGGATAAACATAATTATATTCTTATATTATATGAACCATAATATAGTCAACAGGACTACATTTTAACCATGATAACTATACAATTTTCTACTATATTATGTCAATGGGATATGAGTTTATATGACCAATGGTTGTTGTATCATTATACATTGATCGTCTATGAATGTTATAATTTATGAGATTAGAGATAACCTTGCATGTATATACTAACGATGTAAGTTCAATACAATATTTTTAAGACATATATATATATAAAACAAAGAACAAATACCACCCAATACACATTGATCAACAAGATCTCTCAATATTTTTGATATGCCTACTCTGTTTAGTTTTCAGATAACCAAATAAATGAAATGTAATTTTGTGTACATGCCTCAAGAATACAGTAGTATGTATATAATGTCATGATTTATAAACAGTTAATACCAATACAGTTTATTTCAACTATAATAACTCGCATATTATATTTTCTTACAAACGTTCCAAATAAAAGTAATGAAAAAATATTTTTAAAAAAAATAGAATATACCTATATATTAAAAAATGTTTCCTTTTTATTTTAAATTTGTTATTTTACTTTTTTTTTCATAATATTTAAAATGTTTTTTGTGCTGTTTTTTGTTACTTTATTACCATATTATCATAAGCTTCATTAGACGGTTTTGTTATACACGAATACATTAATAATTGACATAATTGCGCATCTTTAATGAAGAAAAAATTATAAAAAATATATATATAATATAATGTGTGTACCTATGTATTTATCAATCAACCACAGACGTTCAGAAATTGTAGACATTATAAAACCAACTGCAAACTTTTTGATGGTACATATATCAAGAAAGTAATTCAACTTTAAATGTTTATTTAAATTCAACCGTATATAATCTAACACTTTAGTTTAAATGAATCCAAAAACAATTTTAACAATGAAAGTCTTTAAAAAGTTTTAAATTTATTTTTGTTAAAATAGAATGTAATAAAATAATATTCGACAATATAACAGCCAGACAATAGTGGATTTACATTCTACACACTGCAGTTTAATACAGGTACATAAATAGATTTAAAACGACAGTATTGTCATTCTAAAATTCAATATTTTAACAATAATATAGCACTGTTATTTTAAAATCTTCACAAAAGCCAGTATTTTCATTATACATTAAAAAATAATATATAATAATTTATTATGCTGCAATAAGAAATGTATTATTGTTTGTATTTGATAATTAAATAATTTTTTATTCTTATTGATCTTAAGCATCGGAAACTACATCCGTTAGCTTTTGTAAGGGGGTTACACGTGTACCTATGTGGGGCTAGGATTTATCACTAAAAACCCGGGTGGGAACTATAGCCACGTCAGGCGATGCTTTACATCAGAACACGTTAGTAACTGAGGCCAACAACCGGGCACCAATTATATAATTATAACCGTTGATAGTTTATTTTGTAATACTATGTATTGAAAAAAATCAAATTAAATGATTTAAAAAAAAAAGAAAGAATTTAATGTTACGTTTTTTTCCACTTTACCACCCGCTGGACGGAAAAAGGACGATTTCCGACGCTTGTACAGCTATCGAAAACAAAACATTCGGTGCATGCTTGACAAAATCTAAATGTATTCAAATGCAATATAAAATTATGAATAGAATACAGCCTATAATGTATATTTATTTAAGTAAAAATAAAAGTAGTCCTAAACACTGGTACCGGGTATACCATAATCAATAATTTAAAAAGTTTAAAAATGAATTCCTTTAGGTAAAATAATATACAAGAGTAAAATATCCCACTTAGTAATATTATATATTCAATAATTCGTCTTTTGGATACGGAAGTGCCTAGAAATACATACAGCAGTCAAGGGTCCTTTGGGCTATTTATGTAGTATTATTTTTATTCGGCACTAAAATAGGGAAAAGGGCGTTTACAATTCAGTATTCACTCAACTCACAATTAATTAGTCGTTGGCGGAGGAGATGAAGGTAACAGTTTTAATATGGTGTTAAGTGACCTAGTGGTCATTGTCGGTCCCTCAAGTGCACATGCCAAGAAAAGTTATTCTGGCCAGACTCTGGTGTTTGTTAGTAATAAATCATTCCAGTTGTTGTGATGTTGATTGTGTGCAAAAGAAATTGCGACAAAAACACTTGGTGGAAATTATTGTTGTTCAACATCGTCCTTTTACTTATTTGCAGGAATTTTTTAACACTTTCCTTCAACACTCTACGAAAATGAATCCAGGTGTCATAATATGTACTATATTTTATTAATATAATTTTTTGGCGAAAATAAAATAAAATAACGCATTGTGAATACTGGAATATGAGGTAGGTACCTATAGGTACTAACGGGCACATTGGAAGCTTGGGCTCATTTAACTTCGCTTTTGTCAGCATAACACAGTGTGCGATATGTTATTAATATATAATAATTAATGATATAATATTATTATGTACTATTATATAAATAAGAATAATAAGGGGGTGACAAAAATATATGTTATCATAATTTTAAAATTCAGCACATTTTTAGGGCTTTGTTTGAGAATGTTTAATATAGGTACACTGCACTCGAAATAATGTGAATTTAATATTACTTTATGAGAACGTGTTGTTAAGGTCTTGTCAAAAATTAAATATTTGATGAAAAAAGGTAAAATCGACGGTAAAAAATGAATGCATTTTTGTTTAATAAAACATACAACAGATTTTTTAATGTTTTTTATGATTTTTCCTTCTTATATGACATATACTACGACGAGTCTTATGAGATAAAATATTTATGAATTTCCATGTGTAAACTATATATTGATTAAAGTATCAAATATTATAAGTATATTTTTCCATAAAATAGTATTAAACTGTGATATAAAATATAAAGATTATTACCAACAAAACCATTATAGATTCATTTTGATTTGTTGCAGTGTTTAAAACTATGTTTTAGTGATGTTTCACGTCATATTTCATTTATTCTCCATTTTTATTTTATTATTTTACAACATAAATCTATATATTATAATACAAAATCGTTTTATAACCGTTCGAAACGGTTGGAAAGTTTTCGATAAAGTAAAATGTTAAATTTGACACCCTAAATTCGCATATAAATTGAAATTTGACGATCACAAACTACAACTGCATTTAAGAGCTTTCCGTTTTCGTATTTTGAAACAGAAGTTTTAGGGTTAGAAAAACATGGTTTGAATAGTGTCAACCACAGCTCCAGTAGCATTTTCGATCCCATCACAACACCCTAAGGTTATAACTGTCACATTCAAGTAATTCTAACATATTTTCTAATATGTTTAACGATGATAAATTATGTTTAAAAAAATAATTATAATATTGCACTGAAACATTTTTAACGTTTAAATAAATTATTTGAAAATAACAAGGCTATAATTAGGTACCTTACTTAAAAACATGTTTGAAATTTGATTTTCCAGTATAATTTAAAAAATAAACAGGAATCCATATTTTCTAAGTTCCGACGAAGTAGGCCAAATAATATTAGAACCTTAACAAAATCGTAGAATACGACCTTTAAGGTAAATATTTTTACCCAAAGGCCATAATCATTCAAACCGTTGTTTGTGGAAAATAAACTAATATAATCATTAAAATTTGCTCCTACTCTATGTCTATTTGTATAATTATTTAATTATTAACTGTATTGATTTGCAAAATTTTAATTAAAATTAACAAATATTGATGTTATAGTTAAAAAAATAATTATAATTAGTGTTATCTATTGTTAAGTGCAAGACATATTTTGTAAAAATTTTATGTTTCTTTTAAACTCAAGATAGCAAGGCGTAATTGGCCCTTCAAGTTTAATCCAAAACAGATTAAATTCTTTCTGTTTATTTTGGTCGATTTTTCCAGAAACACATTATTCTGTTAAGTGTATTGACATTGGATTACAATTATTTATACAAATCTTAATTGATTTTTTTTCTTTTATTTAATGTAAAGCTTTAAAAAGTCCTTCCAAGAAATATTTTTTTAATGATATCTATTCGTAATAATTTCAGATTCCGAACTTATTTTTAATCTAGCATTATGTAGACACTGCATATCACAACTCCCATATACGACGAGGTTGCAACCATATACAGTAATCTCATTTGTTTTACTTGGTATTGTATGAATAACCCCTTTTGTTTTCCTTACACAACTATCCAAAACGATTTAACAATAACGAGATGTAAAGCGCATTTTGTATGTACATTTTTGTTTAGCTTTCCGAATAATCTTATATTAAATTAATAATATTATAATTAAATTATTGCATAAACCCTAGATATATTTGTAATACGCATAACATATACGATATACATAAGCATGATATTTGTTATATTAAGTAGGAACTATACCAATGAATCGTGCTCTTAAAATGATACAATTTATTTCATATTTCCATGAAAATATGGAAGACAACTCGAGATTAATTTGATGTTTAACTATTTTCAATTGCATATTGAATCATAAAAATTGTATCTTATACACATTCTACATACATAATATTTATCAATAATTCCCATAAATATATCTATTATTATAGATTGCTTTATAAATTATTCAAACAATTATTTATTAGCTATAAAAATAATATTATGTCTTTGTACGGCGGATATAAACGGCATGTATAAATGATTTGCTTGACGTTTAACAATAGTTGTTAAGCAAGTTTACATACAGCTGGTACGATCAAAACACTATTATTTTGTTTTCGCTATGCATTCAAGATTCCAATCTTAAGACAATCTCCTCTAGTCCTCTGTACCTATGTATCTGCAAGCGCCATTGTCAGAAAAAACAAGAGATAACACCCATCGAAGATACTGTGTTCACTATAAAAAGGCGTAAAGATGGTAATAACAGACAACTGGTAGGAAAATGTTGGGAATGGATAATGGGTTTTTTCCCGGGTCCAAACTCGGGTCCTCTACGGGAAATGCATCTACAATCGGCCCCGGCGAGGCGCATAACCACCATGGATACTATGCATACGTGCTCATTTTTATAAAACATAAGGGTCACGCCGACGTGTTCGGTAAATTCAAAAGAATTAAGATACCCAGAGTACACAGGGACGTTAAAATAGTTTGTATAAACAAAAAACGTAGAATTTACAATACTGCTGCGTGATACAATAATCTTTTTGTTAATAAAATAAGGACATTTTTAAATTTGTTTTTCGTCATTATGTAATATGTTGATAAAATCTTCAGACTCAAAAAGTTGAAAATGTAATACGTCAAGGTTCCTCGAAGGTTGTTCTTATTGACGTTTAATACTATCGAAAATACAATATAGGTAATAATATATTATGCACTATTTATTTGTATAAGTGTCTTAAAAAATTAGGAGTTAAAAAGCGCACAATTTTGATTTGTATACATTTAAACCTAACTATCCAAGGATTCAAAATGTTATACGTGGCTAATCATTGGTTGTTATTAGGTAATGGATATTAAAAAAAGCTAAGCGTAAACCAACATTTATTTTTTATGAGAGTTTGAAGTTCAAATGTTTATTAAATTGGATATTCAAAAGTAAAATAACAATTTATTTTTAAACGATTTTTGTTGTGTTGGCGTAATTTGTAAAATGTTATCGTAGCAAATGAAAACTTATACAGTAAGTTATATACAATGTTTTTGGAAAAAGTTAGTTTGACATATTATTGTGTATTATCAACGGTTTAACCAACCGATTCTGTAAAAATATACTGATTATAAATTTTAAATGCAACGAAACAGCTATTCTATGCAATATAATATGCTCATCTACCCTTTCACCCGTTTCTTCTGTTAAAAGATATTTTTTCGCTTCCAATGATTTATCATAGAATTCAAATCGAACATAATATCATCCATTTTAATGATTATATGTTATACTCAATGCCGAGGTACACTCGAAACATACTTCCAGCAGAGTGACCTTTTTTTTCTTTTATTTTTTGTACAAATATTTACTTTATGTGTCTACCATAATATTCTGTATGGTACGATATTATGTTGGCACGGAAATCATGGTAGCAAAACGATTAAAACTGTCGACAAACCGCGCGGAAAAAGGTAGGGTTGTTCGCAGGCAAATGTTTCAGGTGCCTTTTAATTATTATATCTTGTAATGTGCTCGTATTTCAAAGGTTATGTTCATATACTCACTATATTATAATACGCGATTTTGAGGTAATATAACATAAGCGTATTCATATTTGTATCACAAATGAAAGTATATGTTTAAAAATATAAATAAGCAGCGAAATCTGAAAACAAACATTACGCTAAACAACATAATGTTGTACAATTTTTCCATTTATTTACTAATAAGATACCAATGTGTATGTATGTATGTATATATTTCTCAGCAAATAGTAACCATAACCATTTTTATAATCAATATTACAGTTGCATCCCCTTGCTTCAATATTGTTGAAAGCCTACATAATAGATTAATGATATAAAATCGTTTAGTTTTCATTCAAGGTAAGTTAACGTTTTCATTACATTTCGAAAATTCACTGCAAGTAAAATACGAGTACCTACTTATGAATTTAATTTAAATGCTATATTTAATTTCATAAAAATTATTACATGAGGGAATTCAAACCATTTATTAAGTATCTTTAACAAAAAAATAAACTGAATATAGACTTCTATAATTTTCATCACAGCACTTATGACCTAACAATTTTACTTCCCTAGATAAAAAAAGATTCATTTGCCATTTATATTCACTGTATCAAAATTCAATTTTTTTTGTGTGACTGTGTGTGTTAACTTCATTAAAAGCGTGAACATTTTAGGAAAAGAAAACCATATGTCTGTAATTTTATGGAACACAGACTGGATGTTTAATCGTAGTATCGACCGTAATTACAGTTTTTTTGGCATCTATTTGGTGGTACCCTTTTTATAAAAAATAAATAAATAAATACTCTTAAATGTTGTGATTTAAATTACGAAATCTGGTTTTTAAATCAGGGATGCGCGCATTTTTAATTTATTTTAATGTTTTTGTTTTCAAATGAATGTTTTATAAGAAAATTACAAAAAAATAAATACATCTATAAGTAAATGAAATGTTCAGGCTGAACTCATCATAGGACCAAATTGTTTTTGGCAAATTAAAGTCACCACGTAATAATATTACAAACATATTGTTAAAATACTATAGAACAGTTATAGATTTCACTAAAGAAATATGAGCGTTGTATATATCAGTAGATATAGTAGATAGTTTTCAAGGAAAATTTAAAGAAAATATTTTAAACATTATTTAAAATATATGAATTCTCTTAGAAATAATATTTTTGTTATTAGAACCCATCACTTCTTGAATGAGAGAGCTAGCAAGTGAACATTTACTTGATCTGAAAACATTATAATTTCCTAAGCCTAATTCGGTGACTCTCGAAGTGCTTCTCAAATATAGGTAGGTAGGTAATCTTTTTTCACTCGAATTGCCATTTGCCAGTTGTCACCCATAGTATAACTAGACTACTAATTAATATACGGATGGTTGTATGTTTACTATCAATTATTATATCGATTTCCGTTATGTTCAACAATTTTTTTTTTTAGAAATACAAAAATTTCCAGACAGATTAATTTATTGAATGCAATATAATCATGTCATGTTATTAGCTAAAGAGAATTCAATATCAAAATCTCAACATAGTCAGTTACATTTGCACAACCGTAACCATAAATACGTTTTTACGTATATAATATTTAAAAAGAAAGTTAATAGTGAAAAAGGCAAAACTTTATTAATTTGTAATGGATTTAAGTTTATACTTCAAAAAAACTTAACAAATGACATCAAACAATGGACATTCACAGTAAAAATGTTCAGCCTATTTAAAAACCAATCAACTTAATGAAATCCATTTCGATGATTCTAAACTTATTCACAATTATGTGAGAGACTAGAACAAACCCGCGTAAATGTTTAAGATATTTTACTTAAACGATTTTATTTGTTGATCATTTTTTATTATTATTTAGCACTATTATATTCAAGTTAAGATGCGACATTGTATAGATGCTAATGGTTGTGTTTAATTATTTACTAACTTAAATTTTTCACAGTAAAACATTATTTTTTACCTAAATTGCTTTATTTACTGATTATTTTTTATTATTATTAATTAATAAAACTGCTGTGTTGGTCTATTTACAAAAATATGTATAACTATTTATTAACATTAATTGGTATTAAATAAATCACCATGGGCTTATTATTAAATGCATAAATATTTCCTATAGTGAAAGATTGGACTTATACATATATTAATATCCTTCTAGATTAACTGTTGTGTATGTGTTAAAATTTTTTTTTTGATTTATAAGTAAATGTTATTTGTGATTTGAACTAGATGTGCGAGTAATCTTTTTAAAAAAAAAATCATGGGAAGCAATTCAAGGGTCCGATGGGAGGCCATAAAGACAGGCCCCGTATTTTATTTACAAAAATTTTCTCGGCGAGTCACGAAGTAAAACTACAATACAAATGCGACTTAAAGCATCGGTATTTTGCCTAAGAAAACCATGTTTGGTAAATATGCTTTTAAAATGTTGATAAAGATTCGGATAGGAATAGTATTAACATTTAAATTGTACAGTCAGTAAGATTATAGTTCCTTCAAAAAGCGGGAACCTCAGGTACTATCTCAGCAGGAAAACGAATTTAAAATGAGCCATATAAAAGGTAATTACCAATTAGTGATCATGAAATATCTTTATATTATCGTTTACATACAATTCAGATCAAATAGTTCTTGTATTTACTTGAATACTAAGTAAAACCGTACTATTGTACTTTAGTATTGGTATAGTGGATATGGTAGAATTGGCTATGGTTTGACCGGAGCCCATATTAGATATAGATAAATGAATACATCCAGTAAATTTAATTGTTTCACCAACGCGTTTCGATTCGGAATTAATATCAGTACAATATATAGTATTAGTTACAGGTTCCGGAAGGGAAGGCAAGGATTTAGCAACATTGAGTTGATTTAACTTGTCGTGAATCTTAAGTGTGAGGGATACATTTTAGCTCATCATCAACAATGGGTAGACTATGTTCAACATTGACAAAATAGCCTAATGCAGGAGCATTATTAAAAACAGATTTGTCATTATTAATAACGACCATTAGTTAATCAACTTCATAACCTATAAGTACAGTTTTCTTGGGAATAATTGCAATAAATAAGTATACACTTTTGTAAGATGTCATAAGCTCATTAGACACAATATCCATTACAAAGACAATTATTACAGTAATAATAAATACAAATTGTAATAATCCTTTTAATCACTTGACGTGCCATGAATACATGCACCATGTGAATTCGGTGATATCAGTAGGTATATTATATCTATATTATATCTATAGGCACATATTTTATTTTGTATGATGATCAGTAAGCAGTGAGCATATGCAGGACTGTATTACGTAATTATAATTATAAATATATATTTTATAAAGTACCACCTGTTCTGCAGAATAACAGCTGATAAACGTATAACCACTATGTAGCAGAAATCAAATAATTACAATCAGCAAACATAAAAATAGCAAAAGTTAGTTTGAAAACTGAATGGAGACTAAAAATATTAAAATAACCAAAATTAGAGGTTGATTATCGAGTTATTATTACACAATTCAAAACAAAAACAGTTTAGAAATAAGTACTTGTAATATAGTGTTGATAAATGTAAATAGTTGATGTAATACGGTGTTTTCAATGTTAAACAATATATTTCTAGTAATTTAAAATATATCATACAGTTTTAGGAATATATTATAATGAATAAACGGCAAGCATACTAAACGATATTTTTCAAATATAAAGAGACGAACAAAAACATAAATAAAATAAACTATTATTGATTCATGGTGGAGAAGAGGTGATGTGGTGTGGGCTTTATATATTCGAAATTATGATAATTTTGAACTTTTTTTTAGATTATCTCCCTTTCTTTAGTTATTAAGTAGGTACTTCATCCTATTCTATGAACACTGATACCCCCGGAGACATAATACGAGATATGGATTCGAAATGCTGGTTTGTCGATGTCGAAAACTAATTGGATAGAAATGCACGATGACTACCCAAGAGGTTTTTGCACACGTGCAATAATTCAACGAAACAGACATATATTGGACAAATTGCCCCACCTCCCGAAAGAAACCATTTCATTTGTCAGCTATAATTCAATTTTAACCATCTTTTTTAAATTCATTTTTTGTCAATGATATTCTTTAAGTTATATTTTTTTCTGATATCGAAACCACTATAGAGCAATGTTTCAATAAAGTAATTTCATTTGTGTAGAAATTGTATACATATATAACTGAGCATTGACATGATAAATTGTGCATGGTTGTTGAAACTATGATGTATTATTGTATTAATATCAAATAACGCAGACATATAATATTAATATTCAATTAGTATTTTTATATGATAATGAATTGAGGTAGTAATTTATTTTAGGGTCGATATAACTGAATGATATATCCAGCAAAAGTCAATAAAATAAATGGTTTTTTTTTTACACAATAAAACTATTCCCAATATTTATTTTTATTTTGAATTATTTTGTGGTAGAAGTTAAAAAGTAATTTATGTTTAGAGTTAATTATTTGATTGTTGGTATATTTATAAAAATGTGTAGGTATATTATAATTCAAAGGCAAAATACAATGCAAACTAAGTGTTTTCTAATTAAAAATAAATTTATACTAAGATAGCATAATATAGTTAATTTTTGGAAGTAGGTAAGTATTATATTATTAAACTAGTAGAGTTAAAAATGGTAAAATAAACCTTAGTGAATAAACAATAACTGTTTACTTTTAAGATTAAATTAAATTTTACAAAATACGAGTTTTATTTATAAAATTTTATGATATAGCTATAACACTAAATGTTGTATTTAAAGAAAATTTAAAAAAATAGATGTAACATGTTCGTATTAATGAGATTTAATAATAACTCATAATAGTCAGTAAATTTCTCTATATTATGGAAATTATGTATCATTTAACAATAATTATTATAATGAAATATTAAAACTCGTTTATACCGAACGTGTTTGATATTATTATAAATGCTATATCAGTGCTTCTACTCTTCATATTATTATCAGAATCCTGAAAAAGGGTTGAGTTAGTAGGCACGTAAAACCATATTATTATACAGTTACGAGTTGAACTTTACTGAAATATAGAACGAACCAAAAGCTTTTTTCCAAACAATCGATACTCGGAGAATAGGTAACCGTTCAAAAGGTTAAAATTTAAGATCGGAAATAAATAACGATTGGCTCGGTACAAGCTGGAGATTTTCAATAAATATTTTAGTGTTTAGACAGTTATTTCCTCAATTGAGGTTGGTGGAAAATGGAAATATCTTCAAACGAATAAACAATATAACAATAATATATAATATACATTTTATATAAATAAATGTCCTTTGTAGGTACATAATATTATACTGCCTGAACACTGAACGTCTGAACAGTTTTGTTATTTTCACATCTCGGGGTTGATTTAAATACTCCGAATTTAAATTCTACTCGATCATTGGATTGAGATTATTAAGATGACAAATTGGCTGAGGTGATGGAATAACGCTGACAAAACTGACAGTTACGTTATGAGAAAAGTGTTTTACAACCACACTGGTTTTAATCTTAAATTGTTTAATTTATTGACAAATATAAGGTATTAGTATTAATCTTCAACACACTGAACAGCAATATCTGAATCTACAATATTGAAAACATTATATAATATTATTATGTTTGTATATTGTATGAACAAGTCATAAATATGTACTTGTTTTTCAAGAATTTGTCAATTATTCCCTTCAACTTACTTTTGCAAAACTATGCCAATGGACAAAAGCTCCGGATTCAATTCTTAAGCTCGTATAAGCCAAAACTCAACAGAAGCGTTAATACATTTTATTACAAATTGTTGGATATACTTAGTAGAATTTCATATTCCTACTTTGTTTTTCAATGTACTAGGTTTATCTTACTTGCCACTTGTAGTTTATAAAAAATAAATTTGATAAATCGATAAGTTTTCTTGCATATAAACATAAAACGTACCCTATCTACCTAGTAATTTGTTGTTAAGTATAATAATATTGAGTTTATGAATTACTTATAGTGATAAACTGATAATTTATTGTATAGTATATAATATAGTACCTATACATTATAAGTTATATTTACCAATAATAATTTAATTTTTAATCAGCGAACCTAACGCGATAATTATAGTATTTTATTTAGTTAGTCTATAAAATAAAGTAAAAACAACAATTTAACTGTCCACATTTTTCTAAAATACCACATTCGTTTTGTTCCTGATAAAATGAAACGAATTTAAAGCTCACGCCAGTGCCATGAAGATGAATGGTTAGCAAACATTGTTTCCTTAAAGGTGTGCAGTTCATAATGGACAGGGTTTAATATAGTAGATTTATTGTGCACATACGTGGATTATTGTCGAGCGTTATTGTATGAGTCCATCAATATACACGTCGTTGGAAATTAATTGGTTTTAAGTGGTTTTTTTCATATAAAATATACAATCTTTAAAGGTTATTTAAAAAAATAAGTATAATTTTTAATAGTTAATTTGGAAATTTAATTAATAACAAAGTTTTTGATTTTTTCAAATAAACTAGGCAGTAAATACCTACGTAAAATTATTATAAAATTAATAAAACGATTTATCTTAAAATGATAATACTATATTCAGTTAATTTGTATACCTACCTAATGATTAAATATGAAAATCGGAAAAATAAAATAAATTATTAAGTCAGCAATTATAAAGAAAGACATTTTCTAAAAAAAACCGACATCAGAGAAATAAATACGAAAATAAAACGCTTGATTTGTATCAACATTTAAAAATAAAAATTTCTTAAAACGAAAATTCATGAAAATGAAAAAAAAAATATGCGAAAATAATATACATAAATAGTAGCCAATAATGTATAATAATATTATGTATTATTATTTAAATATGAATTAATATATTTATATCCATATATTATTATGAAATTCTGTAAAGTAAAATTAAGTTACTTAATAATAATATTATACACAAAACTTCAGTTTTAAATTGTATTCGTGAAATATAAAAATACCTACTGAGTGAATAAGCTTTCATTGATTTATTTTCTATTCAAATGATATCCATATTATACTTAACAACAAATAAAATACTTTCGAAATAATATAAAATTGATTTTTACTCTATAATAATTTCACCTTTATAAATTTAAAGTTTGTGTTGAAGGCAGATAGTTATTCACTTAGGTACACTATACAAGTAATAATATTCTTATTTTTTACATGAACGTGTAATCAAGGCAATGGAACTGAACGGTTCTTAGAATGCACGAATCATACAACTGTTGACGATTATGTGAAATAATATATATATATATATATATATGTACAGACGAATATTTACAAGTCACTAGATAACTATAGTACACAAATATATCACATCATATATTATAACATTTAAGTTGTATAAAATAAGGTGTAATTTAGTGTTGAATTATTTGAATATGTCTTGTTAAAAGTCTTATATAAAGCTTTAATGTAAAAACTAAGAAGACAATTACTAATGAACTCAAATAAGATATATTTTACAGGGTAAATGTTTAAGACCAACAATGCGCATTAGTTTCAAAAAAACTTTTTTTGTTTTTGTCACAATTTACAAATATCTACTGATTTAGAACTCGTGGTGATTTAGATTCGAAAATAGAGGCACAGGCGCACAGCAGTCGGCAGAGGCTCATAATATAGTTCATAAATTATATTCGTGAAATATGTAACATCACAATAATTAAACGACAGTTTAAACAATCTCGCTGTTAGTTAGTTAATAACTAACAATGTCGGTCTGTAAAAATATTTGATTGTAATTCAACAAAATCGTATGTTTTTATACATATATTTTGATTTTTAATTTTAATATTCATAAAAAATATTCAGTTTAATTAACATCGATCAAAAAACGGTTTTTAATGTTGTATCTATCATGCGTGTTAAATATGTACACCTTGTGTGCTCTTGCTATCTATCGAATCGAATAATTATTTAGATACACGTTTTATTCACAAACATGATTTGGTATCAAAATATCTACCTAAAGTTGATTGCATTGTTTGACAAAGGTTCATCTATGCGTATTAAACGTATTAAACGTATTTTTTTTTTGGATAGAAATCAACACTTCGTTACCAATAACGATGTTACTAGTTCACAAACATATTACATCTAAACGGACTTTGTTGAAACATTATGATAGGATTGTTTTTCAGCATATGATTTTACTTTGTTCATGAAAAAAAAAAGTTATAGTTAATACAATAATTTGGTCGTTCTTTATTTCACGATTTGAATGATGTTGTTTGTACACTTAAAAATTAACATTAAAATATTATTTACATTCTTAGCAGAACGATACAGCTTTAAATCATAATCATGATAGTATTATATTGATTATTTAATGAAACGTATTTAATATTTATTTAAGATCGAATTTTGATTATTTAAAATAAAAAAAATAATGGGAAATCCTATGAATAGACACTGAAGTTTAATAGATATTATTTTAATTCATAAATTTGTCACCATAAGTCTTCTAGAGAAAAAAACGAATATTTCTATAGCGTTATAATAATATGATATAATCATTATTCCCTATAATAATTGTTTTATAATTGAGTACAGTATTTATTTAGCGAACAATTAATATGGTTTGTGCGTGCGATCTTTTTTTAAAGAACAAATTTATATATGTTTTTTCCTGAATATGACATAATAAATGGGATTTATTTTAACGTTTAAGTATATATATTGACTTCGTAAAAAAATATTTATTTGAGAAGACACGAGAGAAGTTAGTTCATAAAATGTATTGTTGAAAGGTATAATCATAGGTAGTGATAAAATATTTCTAAATAATTAACACAAGAAGAATATAACTCATTAAAGATGCTTAACTATTATAAACTATAAATTATCATTAGCATAATATAATTGTCATTAACATTATGGGATCTTCGTCTTATAAACGATTAATCATTAAATCACAAAACTACAATCAATATATGTTATATCTATTTTTGGTTGGAATATTTATTTGTTTATAATATATATATAAAATATAATTCACGTGATTTTTTCAATAGTGCCTAAGGACTGTTCTTCATCGTAATTTCTCGAAACATTTTCTGAAGATATAAATTTTACATTCAGTGAGCTGTCTATAAGAATATGCTACGAACTTTCAATCGGTTTTTTTATTATTATTATTATTATTATTTACACGACTGCCTAAGGCTTGTTGAAATTAAATGTCATCGGGTCAATCGAATGGTATAAAAAAAAGCCTGTCACAATATTCTTAGTGAAGTCAATATGGATATCCTTTATCATTTTCTATCATAAGAATTTTAGCGTAAGAAAAATCACAAATCCTCAAACAAAACGGACGTATAAGTTAAAAATACATTAATATTCTAAACCTAAATATTAATTTAAGTTGTTTCGTTGAATAGCTGGTGTAAATATGTGTAATACGAAAATTTTTACATTTTGAGAATAGATTGTTTCAATTGTATTAGTATATTAGTTATTGTACCAATATTAAATATTTGTTTGTATTTATTTTCCCTAATAATAATTATTAATTAGGTATATTCTGACACTTATCCCCAAATCAAACCATTACTGATAAATATGTGGTAATAACAATAAGTTTTCTCCATTAAAAATACCATTATAATTTGTTAATTCAATAAATGTAACTCAGTTTTATAAAATGTTGAATAAAGTTTAAATTGTACCAGAAATTAATTATAGGTAGGTAGTTAATACCAATTATGGATAAGTATTTCAATTATTCAATGAATCGAAATAGTATGTAATAATGATTCTTTACAATGAAAGTAATCATTATATCTATTAGTTGTCTTTGCAATAAAATTTACCAACCTGCAGACAATGATATATTTTCAAGATCGTCCTATTTGAACTTGAAATAAATACGTTTTATTTTATATCCAATTTTAGTAAATATTACATTGTCGAAGGCAACAAAAACGACGGTACGCTTTCCGAATAACCAGCGTTGGTAATTAAGGAGCGGCTTTCGCTTCAAGGCGCCCCTCTCGCTTTTTCCGATTTAATTACATTTTGGTTCACAGCTTTAAAACAGATCCAAATTTCAAATGCTTAATGAACTTCCCTTTTGTTTTATAGAATCCTTAAGATTCATCGTCCTTTTTGCTCTTATTTTTTTCGTCTCTATATCATTGTTCATTGTACATAATGTACAATGCGTGCAGTGTGAACTGCGAGTACGAATTGTAAATAGACACCACAGAGAATTTCACTTTTCACTATAGGAGCATAGGAGCATATTATACGAGGTGGTCACAAAACATATTTACAACGCATTCTACTAAAATTATTACAGTTGAATTAGTTGAATAATTCAACAAATTGATACGATCAATCGTAATCGCTTATGGTGTTATGAGCAGTGGCGTCATTTCAGTTTTCAAGGGAGGGGGGGCAAAAGTTTGTACAGCCCCCAAAATATAACTAAAAAAAAAAACCATCTGAGATAAGGCAAAAATAACTCACTTTTTAGGGATAACAATGACTAATAATACATATTATTATAATACATATATAATAATAAGTAGGTAGATGTATGTCTATAAAGATTGTAGAGGGATACCATATATTACCTATTAGCTATTAAATGTTGACTTATCTTGAGAGGAATTTTACCCCAATTTATGTTATATTTACATCAAATATGAGTATAAATGTATTAAATTGTAAGAACAGTATTTAGTCTTAATAATATATTGATGTAAACTAAAAATTGTAACTAATAAATACAATAATAATACAACAATAATAATAATGGCAAGTCCAATCATAACTCGTAAGGCATGAAGCGATCATAGATAATAAAAGGTTTAAACGGTTTTATAAGTTTTATTATTAATATATAAATAATAAAAATATAATAATAATATATATATATATTAATTATGGAACCGATAAACAATAAACTTTTATATTATATCATGGGAAGTCTTAAATTCTTATCAGTTATCTATAAAATAATCACTTTGATAACACATGACCACGGACTAAGATAGTCCGTGCAGTTAAAGAATAAAGACCTGCAAGGGCCTGGCAGAACCGGCCCGATCCGGTTCTTAAAAAGCCCAGCCCGTAGTGACATTGGACCGGGTCGAGCCTTTGAAATAAAATAAAGGGTTGGACCGGGCTTTTAATCATTTTTCTTCGACAATAAATAATTACAATTTAAAATAAGAAATAATAATGATAAAAACGACGTTGGGAAAGATAGATACATATAGAGTATACTCTATGGATTGATACTAGATAGTATATACAATCACAATTAATATAATAATATATTGATTGGTGGGTATAATAAAGCTATTTATATACCATACTAATAGTATATATTTTTTTCACAATATCTTTTGGACCAGGCCGGGCCGGGCTCGAGGATAAAATGTATGGACTGAACCGGGCTTTTTACGAGCTTAGTATTATTTTCGGACCGGGCCAGGGCTTTTTTTTCACAATACTTTTTGGACTGGACCGGACCGGACCGAAAATGTATGGCGCTTGCAGGTCTATTCCGTGCACAGGACTCACAGATGCACTCTCTACAGACTGTTATTATAATATAGTATAATCATAGACCTTATGATAAGGTATAAAGTCTATAAGTTTAATAGAGTAATTAATAATTATAGGTACACTAATACTTATTGAAAATAGAATAATAATTCATAACAATATACCTAATATAGAGAATTAAATAATTTGAAATGTTAATTTATAGGGGGGTTGCGGCCCATACCCGGCCTATATCTGGCCCGCTAATGACAAAAGGGGGGGGGGTCAAATGAACACTATGCCCCCCCACCACCAATGACGCCACTGGTTATGAGTTACCTACCTATGTATGAATCGCATTAAATTCCGGTCAAATCTCGCTTTTGTAGCAACACAATAGCTTATTATACCAATTAAATACCAAATTGTTAATACAAAATAATTGCAAGGTTCGTATATGTAGGTATTGTATAATATTGTATTACTTACATATTTTAAAATTTTAAGTTGTAAATGTTCGTTGAGGTTTTCATTTACAATAGCCGATATGTTCACTAATTTGATAGCAGCGTGATAACGTACGGAATCTGAAATATTAAAAAAAAAAACCAATAATTATTAATTATATATTGGATAAATGTTAAAAGAATGGTAGATCCATCATCATAATAATGTCTTTGTTATTTATCTCTATGATAAATACCTATGTGTTAAGTATTATAATAAATTGGAGAATTATAAATGGTTTAGAATGCCTATTATTACCAATAACCGCATGTGAATTAAGAAGACCTGGAAAATTGATATGCTATAAAATAGGTGTAGAGATGACACTCTAAGTTACTGTAATGGACAAATATATGACAGACCTTCATATTTCTAAGGATATTATACTATACATTTATATTAATATAAGTAATTTATTTTTCTTATTATAAGTATTGTAACAACACGTGTTGTTATTTTATGGACGAATTCATGCCAACCATAAGCCGCTTATATTATATAGAATAATGTATAATATTTACTAAAATATTATTTCATGTAATAGTAGGTACTAGCTGACTTTAACTAATAATCATTCTCGACATACCACTGGAGGAATAAATACCATTAAATTAAACTAAATATCGTAATGGCAAGTTTCCTAGTCTCCGAGAATAATATTTTTCGAAACATAACAAAATAATTATAATTGTTATTTTTCGTTTAAATATCCAATTTCATAAATACTTTTATTTAAAAGAGTAATAAAAAAAAATTGCCACTGTACTTTCAAGCATTTTTAATCACAATAAAAAATTGTGTTAAACATAAATTGAAAAACAAGTAGGTACCTAATATAAAATGTCAAACGAATAATGTGAAATACTAAAATAGTATAAAATATACAAAATATTTTTAAATTATATTCGAGGCTAGTGAATGTTAATATAAATATTTTCTAAAAATGCACGTCAGATAGTAATTTTTTAACTACAACAAAAGAAAAGAAAATCAATTTTGATAAAATTCTGTTTTCGTTTTTGCACAGCTTTTTATCCTGGTTATATTAAAATAAAACTGTAGTCTCAAAGCATCTACTAGATTAGATACCAAAAACTACCCTCAAAGATGAAGATTGAAGAATTTTAACGTTCCAAAATGTGATGAATTTAAAACCAATACGAATTTATGGCTCATGAATCTGCTCAGAATCTAAAATATAGGTATATAATATTATGTTTTATATGATCGACTCTATATTATGGTAAAATTAAGTAGAATTAAAAAATTGTTCAATCTAAGTACAAGTATCTTTATATTCTGTATACAAATGTATCGAAGAACACGCAATGGTTTATTATAATTTGTAGTATCTACCCGCTATAGTGCCAAATGAAACTCGGGTGTTTCAGGTGCTGTAAAATGTTGAAAATAAAGTATATATTATGCTAATACTGTTTCACTCAATTCTGTCTTATTATAGTAAAGAACGAATTGTGATTCATTTTGATGTTCAATGCTGTACATAATTCACAATACAATATTATAAGTACATACTACATAGGTCAATCATATTCAAATCCAACATTGACCACACTCGGAAAATCTTTAATCGTTTAAATTACTTTCAAGATATGTACTACCTATTAGTTTAACAACATTTTAAACGGTAAAGTGTTGGATTAATATCAGCAAATAACACTTTAAATAGGTACATAATATAATCCTCGAAATAGTTATTTTTTAAAATAAAACACTAGGATTATGTGTATGATTATTTTATATAACTTTCGTTTATAAATGTTGAACAAATATCTACTGTAGAATTATGTATGCCTGATTATTAATATTGTATTCAAAGTAGAATAATAGCATAATATACGTCTTACAACCTGTATTAGAACAAAACATGAATTTAACTAGATAATAAGTTTATATTCCATAAAACAACAGAATATATTTTGAATAAAAAGTTTTTAAGTCATTTTTTTATTGTTTATCTGGTTTAAATAATATAGACAGTGTGATTTAAGAAAATATATAAAACATGGTAAAGCACTTTAGGTCATAACAACTACATAATAAGTCAGTTACAGTATAATTTTTAAATAAAAGGATAGATTTAAAGTTAGAACAACTTCAAAGACAGATTATACAAGTCCCTAGTCGATCAAATTCTCAGTACTCAGTAATATTATAATACCTACTTATAAACATAGAGTAGGTACATTACACAATGTTTTATGAAAATTATTTATATTTAATCCTATAAATTAATATTAAGCGCAGCTCAACAATAATTATCGTTTTGCCGAGTGTTATTTCATTTATCAAACAATTTGGGTGCCTACACAATATTCTGTATAACGTAGTCGGAACAAATAATATCATACTGTGGTGTATGGTTCTATAAAGGTGAATCACAATAAGCACCTGTTTTCACCAGCCACGTTCGTGTTGATGATGTTCAATTCTATTGGCTTGGAAAAAACATCATCCGATATAAAACTTTGTCGTACTATTCTCTCTAACGGGTTGATGATATATTTTTAATTTTTTTAATTTAGTAATATGGGTATTTTAAATAATGCTAATATGTAACGTATTTTATACGGGTAATAAATATATAATAGGCGCGCATAGTTTAAATCAATATGCACCAAGGCGTTCACACTGAGATATTATTATGCTTATAATATTTGTTAATTACCTACACATAATAATGATTCAATTCGTTTAGTACGAAAAATAGCTATGTGTATTTCGGTTACAATTATTATTGTTATATGCACTTCACAGTGGCCTGTTATGGGACGGGGACGGCTCCGGTCGACAGTAGTTACATCTCGGGAAAATAAACAGCTACCTATGCAACGTCGAGCTCGTTGTTTTTAGATGATAAACACGTATGCCGCCGGTGTACATATTATTATCTCTAAAAGAATATTTAATATTCTCTATCCGGTGCATTCCAGGGTAACACATATAATGTAATTAAAACTAATGGAGAAACTTTCATGTGCCTCTTAGCCATCTACGTCACGACGATTATACATACGCTGAAATAATAATATCATCCTTAGTGCGGCGCGACAATGTATTGTATATTTGTATGTGCAATAGAAAATTGCGGTAAAACCAGATGCAATACCGCTAATTAGATACAATAATGAGGATCATACAATAAACCTCTGTCTAGTTGTGCGTACCTACTTAAATGGTAATCAATTATATATGTATGTGTAAATGTATTATATTTCCACAACGAAAATTCAAAAAAATTCAATGAATTATGACATTAGGCGTGACAACAATTGCTTAATACAGGGTGGGCATTCTTCCCGGATTTCACTAAAAATATAGTTTATAGCTGATATAGATACAGATACGATTTTGGTGTCACGGGTTTCTTAAAATTTAATATGGCCACCCCAGCTTAAAACAAAGGTTTGTGAATCTAAAATTTTTAAACACGACCAAAGAATTTTATTAAATTTTTTAATTTTTCTGTTTCTATAATTCATATAATCGTAAGTAAGTTTTCATTGTTTGTATTGTATAATATTCTTTAGGGGGACGGAGTGACCGAGCGGACTAAGGCGTCAGTTGCGGACACACACCGTCACGGGTTCAAACCGGCCACGGATGGCATTTTTCTTCGGGCAGTCACGGTGCAGTCCGGAGAGAGAGGTCGCCCACCCGGGAATGGAAAATACCTAAGGGTGCCCACTTAAAAATTCTGCCAAAATGAACGAACAAGTGTTCAAAACCGACAGTACCTTCCAATTCAGTTCCACGGCCTCAAAAAAAATATTCTTTAATATTATTGTATAAATATTAGTTATTGGCGACGTGCATTGGCATCAACTATCAACAGTAAATTAATAAGAGCAAAAAAGTGGACTGTATCCTTTAAAATTAATATATGAATATAGGAACTCAAATTTGTATATACCGGTTGAGTACGGTCAATAGTATTTTATTTCAGCCATCACAGAATTATATCAATAAACACATATTACAACACAATTCTAATGAAAAAAAAAAATCAAACGCACATAAAAATAAAGTTGTATGCTATCGCTGCGTGCATTATACACGCTTTAAGCTGAACAAACTTTTCGTTTGCTCCATCGTTATTGGCTTATCTCGGTTAATCGCCATGAAAGATAAGAAGGTATCATAACGCTTGAAATCCCTTAAAAATATTTACCCGTTTGGTAATACCATTGATTATATAATACATTTAACAAACTGCAGATAACGTACAAACCATGGTGAAACTGGATTAACAATCAAATTCCAAAGAGGAGTTTCTAAAATAATCAAAATTATCGGTGCATCAAATACTCAACCTCAAAATTCTCAAAATTTTTAAATCATTCATGTATTCTACCAAAATGTAAGAGGTCTTAGAACCAAACTAAATTTTTTTCGAAATTCTATTTCTAATTTTAATTGTGATTTATTATTTCTAACTGAGACTTGGTTAAATAATTCCATTAATGATACAGAATTAGGTCTAACTTGCTTTAATATATTTAGAGTAGATCGATACTCTAATCTATATAATCGAGGTGTTGGAATTTTACTGACTATAAAAAATTCTTTGGATTGCAAATTATTAAACCCTATCATCATAATACCAAATATTGATCAAGTATTTGTTTTGTTAAATTATAATAATATTAACCTCCTCCTTACTTGTGTTTATATTCCTCCCAATTCTCATTTAGATATTTACAGAAAACACTGTGAGATTGTTGAAAATCTCGTTATTAATTTCTCTATAGATAATATATTAGTTTTAGGTGATTTTAATTTAAATTAATTTTCTTCCTCAGATTATTCTTCATTTACTAATACTTCATCTAACTGCATTGTGAACTCATATATAAATTACCTAAACTTAAAACAAGTAAATAATGTAAAAAATTATCATGGTAGTGTTTTAGATTTAATTTTTTCAAACACAAGTATTAATTCTATATTTAGCAATTATTCACTTATACCCTTAATCGATTCATATCATTCACCTTTAGATTTTATCTATTCATTAGAAATATCCGAAATTTTTGATGAACCCAAAAGTCCAGAATTATTCAACTATAACTCCTGTAACTATATAGATATTATAGCATTTTTAGAAAATATTAATATTCTTGCTAATATAATAAATTTAGATCTCGATAATGCAATCCTAAAATTCTATGATATATTAAATCACACTTGTGATTTATTTATCCCAAAAACTAAATTAAA
>WHPZ01561131.1:979-14292 GCA_016617965.1 Macrosiphum rosae
CTGTAAACGCTCCTGGTACTTTCTACATCCTAAAGCAATGCTATAACTTAACGTATGATCACATATGATTAGGAAAAATATCTTTTTGGGAATGAGCCATAAATAATGAGCAAATGTATTAAAATTTAAATGTATGTTAGTTATTCCTATTTTTACAATGGCTGATAACTATATACTTATCCTCATAGATAATCTACATTTTTTTTTCAATTGTTTTCACTATTATTATTTTTTTAACATAGTGTTTTGATTACATAAAGTATAAGATAGATTAACTTAGGTTAGGATTAATAATTTATCATTATACTAATTCTTATTAGTCATTGCTATTACCTATGCTTATATATTTTTTTTTTTTTTTTTAGATATCACTAACACAAAATGTTTAATACCGTTTATGAAGAATCTCTGCGTGTTAACAAGTCTTTCACATCCACATCTTATAGATTCATACATACAACTAGTTCCAATTTTTATAATGATTCATCTTTGGTTCCTATTTTTTGCAATCGTACATCAACAGATCTTGGTGCTCGTAAACTGGCATCGGCCACTCATAATTTAGACTATGGTGTTTTTAAACTAAAAGACAGCTCCAAGTTAAAAGATCCAGTTACTAATTGTGATCTACTATTATCTTTAAATCAAGAACCATCAAAAAAATTAAGTACACTTTCTTGTTTTCAAATTCAAATGCATCAAAAAAATCCATGTACTAAATACGATTTAAAATTTTTAAATAGTAAAAACCGTTATGTGTTTAATAATATTTATAATAAACGTATTAGTTTAGAAGGCCTAAAAAAAGTAGACTTTATGTATTATTCATCAAAGCGTTATAATTTTGCCCCTGTAACCGAAAAAATATTTTCATTTTTGCACGGAAAAGACATTTTGGCAATGTCTATGGTATCTAAAACATGGCATAATGCAGTAAAATACTCACCATCAGCTAAAAGAAAGAAAAAATCTTATGTAACATTCATGCGATCAGAAAAAGAAAATCATGGACATGCTGAAAGAAGGCGATTGTGTTTACCAAGTAGAAGAGTATTAGGCGATATTAGTAATATCATGCGTTTTCCATTAAAGTAAAATGGACATTCAAAAGAAGTACATAATCAAACTAATATTTCAACTAATAAGGTAGGTTAATTATTTTATCAAATAACTGAAGCATTAAAGAATTCAATTTTGTATTAGAGAATATTTATTTATATTTTTTTATTGATTAATTCAAATGAAATTAAATAATGCATATTTTGTTTATTTAGTAAAACACATAAATGAATAAAAAATAATTTATACATCAAACATAGATAAATAATAAAATATTACATACCATGTAATGGATCAAAAAAAAAAAAAAATGTAGATATTGCTTAAAATATTGTAACATTAACCTGAATATTATTATTCAGATTTTTTTCACAAATAAAAAAATAAGAAAAGACATTTGGTTAAACTGTAGTCCCTAATAGCTTACATTTTTTTTAACATAAATAAATTCTTGGAATAATAATATTTAAACAACATTAAATTTACTTTTTATGCTATAATATAGGTAATTTTCTAAGTAATAAAATTGAATTATTAACTGTTACCAATTTTTTTTTACACATTTAACAATTTAATATTTACTAAATTACAGGTTCCTCGCAAGTTGTCGCAGGTGAAATATTACAAAGTATGTACTTCAAATACATTTTATACATAAAATGTATCATTATAATATGCTAATATTCATTATCTGTTAATATTAAATACTACCAATGTCTTGTTAATTTACAATAATATTTTTCAGATATTATAAATTGTTTATTTTTAGTTATCTGTAAAATGATTTCTCATACATATGTAATTATACTTTTTTTAATGCATTAACTGGAATTGTTTAAAATAATACTCTCAATTTTTCAGTAACTCAAAATTATATTATTATTCTAAAATGTTTTTCTTATCTCATTTATTTTGTTCTTCAACAGCACTTGTTCATAAAATAACTGTATTACATTATTTAATTTAGTTTTTTCAAATATTAAATTTTGAATTGAAAATTCATCAATGTTCAAAACTTATGCTTATGAAATAAAAATCAGTTAATGAATAAATATTTATTTTACCACCCACCTGTTTTCTTACCAGAGTACATGAATTCTAACAATTAGATATTCATTTAGGGCTTTCATTAAAATGTTGTAAACATGTATAATAATAAACTACTTGTTTACTTTTCACTAGTATAAGGATAAGAAGACCTCAATAATATTATTTAAATAAATATAATGTACTAGCTGTATTACTTGATTTGTGCGAGAACAAAATTATTAAATACGGAGCTCGGTGTATTTGGGTTTGCTTGATACTTGGTTCACCTGGGTGAATAGTTGATATCGATGTACCTTGCTTGGTATACGAATCCGAACGAAAAAAAAAACTGATTTTGGATAATTTCAGTTTAAACCTGAAAGTTCTCTTCAAATTAGGTATCCAACTCAAATTTATAAATTTTGGAGGTGCTACTATTTTACAACCTACATAAGAGCAGTTTCAATAGTGTTATATATGATAGTGGTACAAAAAGAAAAACATCCAATGTAAAACCAATAAATAATTCCTATTTAGACTTATAATAAATTATACTTTCACTCAGAATTTAGCCGTTAGTTAAGTTAAGTACCTAAACATTAAGTTGTATGTTAATACGTATCTAGTTAACTAGCAATGTATATTACCTTGAAAGTTGTAAGTTATGTAAGTCAGGTGTTAATAAAAAAAATATAGGACTTGGAGTTAATATCTGGATCCTAGGTTATACAAGTGATAATTTGTTCTGGAGGGGAGGGAAGAATTTGTTTAATATCAGGTGGGGCCTTAGAGTTTAGACCCACCACAATACCTTGGAGTTTTGTTTTTTTTTTTTAACACTTTAAAATAATTCTATAGGACATTTTAAACACATTGTATAACAGCAAATTATTTTTAATTCACAAAATATTTAAAAGCCATAACCATTCAACCATTATATTTAACAAAAACAATACAATGTATGAACCTGAACTTTTGAAATTAAAACTGTGTTTTTATAGTTTTGGGTTACAGTATAAACTACTTGTAGAAACCTTGTTCTACATTTTCAATCCTAAGCTATAAAAATTGAAAATTGTATACATATTTAACTAAAATTAGACTGTTAACTTAAAATAATTTGCAAATTTCTTGATTTTGACTTTAAATGCCTCAATAAAAATCCCACGTACCTATCTTAACAATTACCTATTTTAACAACTTATGAGAACCTTGTATAAAATTGCCAAGCTTTTTTACCCAACTAACAAATTTTTATCGATATTCATTTAAATAAAACTAAAAAAAGCAGGTAAGTTGTTGTCACTCTGCTGTACAGTAGGTTACAAGTGGCCAAGTGGGTCACTGTATAATGGACGGTATTAAATTTGAATTCAATGATATAGTATAATTGCATATGAAAAACAATTCTGAGCCGTGAGTGGTGACTGTTTGTCGGTGTGGATATTTTATATTATATATTTTATATTGCTATTACCTACTTATTATTAATATGGTAGCCGGTAAGTTGAATTAATGCTATAAAACTACAACAAAATAACTATAAAATCGTTATTCTTGGTTATTTGATATGCAATTTCCTCCAAATTTGAACATAAAATAACTATACAAAAAAACTGTGTTTTTATATTTTTGGGATTTTTTGGTTATAGAATAACATACTTACGTGGAAGTGTGGAACATTGTTATACGTTTTTAATCCTTAGCTATAAAAGTTGAGCAATTTATAAATTTTTAACTACAAAATCATTGTTAAATTTTAAATGGTTATAAAAAATAACTGTGACTATGTACTTTTAATATTTTTCAACTGCTATTTAAGCAATATATCAGAAGCTTTGTATTTATTTTTTACGTTTTTTGGCCCAAGAAATAACATTTTATTGATATTTATAGGAAAAAACTAAAAAAGTTAGTCAACATTTAGGAATAGATAAAAAAAACATGATATAAATCTCAAGTGTCGACGGTTATTTTTTTTTAATTACAACAAAATAAGAAAATCGCTACATGAGAAATGGTTGATGAAGCGAATATCCAATGTAAAAATTTGAGCTCCAAACGCTCATAAAAATTAAATTTGACTTTCTTTTTTTGTTGATAAAGGTAGACAACCTTGTAGGATTATTACCTCATTACATTTTAAAATCTTTGATTTAAAAAGAAAATATTTTAGGAATTTCTAACTCAAAATAATTTGCACATTTTCGTAATTTTTACGTATTTTGTCAATATTTGAACTTTATTGCCTTCAACTTTTTAATGTTTTTCATCTGCTTTTGAAACAATATATTAGAGTCTTCTATTCAATGTTAAAGCTTTTTTACCCGACAAATACAATTTTCAATTTCAAAATGGTTTTCATGAAAATTATGAAGTTTCGCACTAATCGATTGTTGTATTATGTTAGTTACCTACACTAATACACTATATAGGACTTACAGTACATCAGTTATCATTTTATATCTGAAAATCTACTCAGTTGTCTACTTGTATTTTTTAAAATCGATGTTATTTTAGAGGTCTAGTTTTCGCATAGGTATTATCAAATAGTTAAAAATCGTTTCAAATTCGGTAAGTCAATATTAGTATTTATAATTTATGTATTAGTATTTAATTTATGAATTGTGCAAAATGTATTATGCAAATGCGTATTAGCCAATCAGGCACTTCCCTCGTGCAAATTACATACGGAGAAATAGTGCGACATGATCAAATGCGAAATGCTTTGTTGCATTAACAAAATAAACAAAATGTGTCTGAAAAAAAAATGTTTACTGATACACGTAGGTACTTATCAGTTATACTATATTCATAAACTAATGGACAGAGCTTTTCACACCGCCCTGCCCTTGGTTAATCCAGACGACATAACTGAGAGAGAATATAATATTATACAAGCATATGAGAGAGAAAAAAGATGTCTTGGGCTATACCTATATTTTAGCAGTAAAATTTAGCAAGAGCGATGAATGTATTGATTTTACAACTACCTATGTGTGTTTTTTTGTGTTTCATCGCCTTTTAGGACAGTAAACATGCTTAGATTTTCTTCAACAGTAACTTTTCTGACAGGAAAGTGAATCTAGTTGGTACTTTAGGTGGTAAAAAAGTAAAAATTACCCATTAGTTTTCAAAAACAAATGTAAAATTAAGGAAAAAACGGGAATTTCCGCGCAAAATTGATTTTTAACATTTTTGGTTTTTGGTGTAACTTTAAAAAAAATGATCGTAAATACATGAAATTTTGACTGAATATTAATATTAGCATTTTCTATATACCATAACATTTCAAAATATTTTGAGCTATTTACGGATATTTTCTGTTTCATTTAGCTTTATTAGCTTTTTTTCTATAAATATCAATAAAAAGCTTGAAAAATTAGTCTTCTAATATATTGTTTCAAAAGCAGATGATAAATATTAAAAATCCGTAGGCACAATTTTTTTTTATAAGCATTATTTAAGGTTCAAATATTGACAAAATACGTAAAACGAAGATAATTGCAAATTATTTTGAGTATTCATAAAAAATTTTCTTTTTAAATCTAAGGTTTGAAAACGTAATACAGAATCCCTCGTACATTTTTCTACCTTTATAACAAAAAAAAATGCCTAAAAGCAAGTCAATATAAATTTTTATGAGCGTTTGTATTTCATATTTTTACAACATTCGATATTCACTCGATTTGTCATGTAGCGATTTTCTTATTTTGATGTAATTCAAAAACAAATAACTGTAATACATTGAAATTTCACTGAATGTTTATATTCTCATTTTCTATATACCATACAATTTTGAAAATTTTTGATTTTTTAAGCTGTTATTACGGACAATTTAATACAAGGCTTCTGGTATATTGTTACAATAAATGTTGGAAATTAATAAAAATACTTCGGCACAATTTTTTTTATATACATTTATAGTTCAAATTTTGACAAAATTTATCAAAATCTCGAAAATTATCAATCATTGTACCTAATTAAAAAATTATAAAATGTTCAGTTTTCATAACTAAGGATTGAAAATTAAAAAAAAAGATTTTCATAAAATATAGTTCATACTGTAACCAAAAAATCTAAAAAATATATAAACACTGTTATTTTTCAAATTTAAATTTGGCGAGATCACATAATATTAAAACCAAGAATAAAGATTTTAGTTATTTTTTTTTAATTTAAAATGTACAGCAGAGTAAGAGAAGCTAATAACGAATGCTACTGTTGCAATTGGTAAGATTATAAAAATTGATTTGACTTTCCAATCAATATTTATTTGTTTCTTTTTATTTAAAATAAATATTAAAGCATGGTTAAACAAATTATTAATTTACTAGTTTTAACTACAGTAAGTTATAGATAATATGACGTGAATAAACTCGACACTAATATTTTCACATATTATTTTTCAATTTAACTGGAAAAAGCTAAGTTGTTAAGTGGGTACTTTAAGTTGAAGACTAAAGTTTAACTAGTTAAGGTATTAAGTTAATTAGGCAATAAGTTAATTAACCAACTAGTTACCTTTGTTGAAATTTCAACAAAAAAATACAATTTTAACTTAGGCTACCGCCTTCATACTCTAATTAATAAATGAATTTGAACTTTAGTACCTACCTATAGTGATACTCATATCAATCTCAGATATTATTTAGTATAAATGAGAAAAAATATAATAGTGCATTTTTAATCTGTATGAATATAGTATATAACACCTACAGTGGCGTATTTAGGTTTTTGTCTTGGGGAGGAGGAGGAATTATTTTAAATGAAATAAATGCCTTAAATAATAATTGCCTTAAATGCCTTTAAATGTATAGATACTTTATGTTAACATATCCTAATTAGGATTTATGTCCTTATTAGGACTCCGAAAAATGTTTCATATTATATTTAGCCTATGGGGGATGGAGCCCGATGGGCCTTGACCCCTCCCCAGTAAATATGCCACAGAATACCTATATTATCTATACATAGGTATGTACTTATAAATTATAATATTAATTTATTTTTAATGTAATTAAAAGGCTTATACCGAGTTGCATGGACAGTCACTAAACATCCAACAAATAAACAGTGAGCTAAATTGTCCCTTAAACATGATTTAGTAGACCGTAATAATTGGTCCATTTGATTTTGTTGAAACATTAAATATTTAAAAATTTTCGTGCAACTGTGCATTAGATTTCTATGCGTTTGCGTATTTTTATTTTTACGAATTCCCGACACGACGTTTTCAAGTTATAGATTTGTTTCGAGTGCATTACTATTTTAAAAACAAATTCTTATAAATTGTACAGGGTTTTTTAAGTACCTATACAGAATTTTGACACCTAGCTATTTCTAGGAATAAGCCTATAATATGACAGGGAAAAGGAAACTCGCAATTACAATAGAAGAACTTAAACATTTGAAAAGGGTAAACGTATATTATTATATGCAATATAATATAATATTTATATTGAATACAGCTATTAAAACGTAAAAATAAATAATTGTTACTAATCTTCACTTAAGTCATTCCCGTATACGCGCACACCCAGCATGCTGCTATTTACACCACGTCGGCACAGGCTTACCGGCCCGTCACGCTCAAAGTGCGGTCAGTCGGTTTTCGTCTTCTTATTGGACTTACAGAACTTGCCGAAAAACGATTTCTTTTTCGATTTCGGTTTCCCGACCTTTTTTGCCGCTTGGTCGACTTGACCTTCCTTACCTGGCGATTCCGGGACTGACGGCGTCGTCGAGTGTTCCATCGGAGGTGAAGGCTGTGAGGATGTAGTTGGACTAGCGAAGGGCTGCTCTCGTTCCGTGCGGCTGGTCGCAGTTGATGGCCGTTCAACGACTCCATCATCCGCAGTCGTAGTCCCGCAACAAGCCGCCGCGTCCTCGTCATCGGCCTCGTCATCGTCCTCGTCGTCGCCGGCACCGCCACTTTCGGTAACCGTTACCACGAATAAACGGTCAACGATCCGTCTGTAAATGCACGTGTGCTGACCGGTAAGGTCCGAGGCTTCGTCCTGCAATCGGTCGCCGAAATACTCTTTGAGCAACCATTGTTTGCAATCTTCGCACAACATGCTCGAGCTGTTACAATGCCGACCGCCGTTACCGAGATTCCGTTCGTCATTGCCGTTCTCGCAGTCACCGCCTAAGACCGTAATATTGTCATCATCGGTCTCGTGACCGCCGTCGCTCTCCATCGGCATGTTCATGGTCATACAACTGTCCTCCTTCGGGACCGGCACGGCGGCCACACCGTGATCCACCACTGGTGGGTCTTCCACGGATCGACTACTGCCCGCCACCGGGGAGACCTCCGAGGCCCCTCCGCCGTCGGCCACCGTAACCTCCGAGGCCCCTCCACCATCTGCTCCCGGCGCCCGATCGACCATTGATATCCAGACGGATCCCCAGCGTAGGCCCACGTTGTACTGTTGGCCGCCGGCGGCGTACGTGCCTAGTCTGATGGAACCGGGCATAAACCGTTTTTCCTGGCCACGCGTACGACCACCGCTGCCGCTTGCTTCGGCGGCAGGCCCACAGTTCGTCGACTTCTGAGGCCGCGGCCTCCTGTTTGGGTCCACCTCGTAGATCAGTCGTTCAGGCACGCCCCGCCTCAACAATTCGCCGTGTAACATTGTCGCCTGTTCCGTCGGCACCACCAGCACGTACTTCAATTCTAAACTAGCTGCCAGGCCACAGATCCCCTTACAACAGCTGTCCATCGCAGTTGTGTGTAAAAAGTTTATACACAGGCAGACGGTGCACGCGGCGTGATCGCCACTAATCGCCTATCATTGTCGATTAGCGCTGCCTATAATGTTGGTAATACTTATCTGTTGTAGTTATTGACGCCGTTTCTACGGTGAGCTTCACTACGCAACTACCATTATATATTATGTATATATGCATATTAATATATTGATATCATATGTAAATTATGTAGGCTCTGGCCACCACAGCACGACGCATGTATTATGTAGGTATATTATGTATTTGTTGGATGATTTTGTAAATTTTTTTTTGCTATGATTGTACAATAAACAATGGAACTGAGTATAGGATGTAACACTATCGTCGTTCCCACTTCAGTTGCGAATTGCGATAGGTACTACACTTGAAAAAAAAGGTAGGTTTATAATAATTAATATCACGTATATTATGTAACATACCTAATTTAGATAATGTAATATTGTGATATTTTTGTGTTATTTGTGTGATTGGCGTGAATAGAAAATTTATAATATTAGTCATATATCAGTGGTACTTATAGGTATACAAAATAATTTACTAATTTTATAATACAACTAGTAGTAAGTTGGTACCTAGTACCTATATTCCCTATCAACTTTTCCCGGGTTAAAATTAATCTATCTTTCTGTCGTTTTGCATTCATTTGGAATATTCACGGGAAAAAAAATTACTATAATATTATAGTTGAATAAATTCTAGTAGATATAACTATTTAATAGGTAAAATAACTAAAATGATGTACTTGTTATGACTATATAAATATAATTAGTTTTTATGGTAATGTTTAGGTACTATATTTTATAGTTAACGAAGTTTTTATTGTTTGAATTGATTAATAAACATAGTTAAAATAGGTAGCATATTTCAGTTCGAATAACTATAATAACTTGACTATGATATTTTAGTAAATCTGACTAATTTTATAGCTACCTATTCCTATAGCAATATTGTAATGTACAGTCAATCCTACTATTTTTATAGTACAAACAACTGTTTTGTTTTTTCCGTATAAATATATACAAAGGACAAACCCTTATGAACACAATAATTGTTATTATTACAATGATTAAATTAATTATGATTTTTCACTTATTAATTCTGGATATATTTTTCAAGCAAACACAGATTCAACAATTCAACGGATTTAACATCGCAATATCATTCAGATTGGTATAGGTACCTATTTGTCTTTATGACAAATCTTTATTTATGTTTAAATCAACAAAATAATAAGTCCAGAGTCCAAAATTAATAAATTTTAAGTAACGAATCATTGTAATTGTGTTCATAAGTAAGTATTTGATTTTCTTTTTAAATATATACCTAATTTTTTTATATTCCATCATGTACCTACTATATATATCTACTAATAAAGTTGTATCATTAAGTAGTTGTCCCTGCCAAAGATAATTTTTTTTAAAAATACAATCCATATTTCTACTAACTATAGTAGTTGATAGTATATACTTAAGTACATATGTACCTCTACCTAATAATAACAATATGTAACCAATGGCATCCATTTAAATAATCAAAAGCATAGATATTTGATTTTCGTGAGCCAAAATTAACTTCATACGCGAGGCACCCTATTTAAACCTACATGGATTAAAAAATAAGCTAAGCGAATTAATTAATATAACTTTTATTAAATACGGTCCTGTAGTTTATGATATTAGTTTGTTCAAACATACAATCTCTTCAACTTTATAATATTAGTTTAGATGAACTAAACGATTATGATATGAAGCGAAGAGGTGCGTGACACTGGCACCCGCAAGTTTGAAATTCAACTCAAAAACCTCATCAGTATAATTTTTATACAATTTGTACAAATTTGTAACTACAATTCCAAAATGTGTACACCCCCCCGTCGCAAGTAAAATCTAAAAATGATTTCCGGGTGCCAGCGGTACACCCCACTTTTTGTACAGTCGACTATTGGACTCCAAAATGGTACCAACGATTGTTATTCCATTTGTACACATTTGTAATCCTAACTTAAACATTAGTACACCTCCCCGAATGTCCCAAAATTAATTTTAATGGTGCTTACTTCGCGCTACCCCACTGCTTTTTCCTATCGAATCCTCACCTATTCAAAATTTAGTAACAATTTATATCAATAAAGTTTTATCTGTTATTCCAAAAAGTTTAAAAATTTAATACAAGGCTCCTGATATATTGTTACAATATCAGTTGAAAAATATTAAAAATACATAGGCACAATTTTTTTTTATAAGCACTTAAAGATCGAAATTTGACAAAATTTATCAAATTTAAAATTGAATAATTATTTTTTAGTTAAAAATTTATAAATTGTTCAACTTTTATATCTAAGGATTGAAAATTTAAAACAAGATTTCACGTAAGTAGTTAATTCTGTTACCAAAAAATCTAAAAAATACATAAGCAAATTTTATTTTTATAATCATTTTAATTTCAAATTTGGACGAAATTACATAATAAAAAACCTAGAATAACTATTTTAGTTTTTTTGTGGTGATTGTGTAATATTATTCGTGGGCACTTGAAACTTCTAAAGTATACTAATATATATCTAAAATTGTATCAAGGTTTGCTGTTGGTGTACCTAATGGATATTGTGATATGATTAATTTGGAATTCATTATAGGTCAATTTTTTTACTACCATAGATAAGTATATATAATTTGTCTTATACCTAGAAGGACATACTGTCTCCGCTCAGAATCGTTTTTCTTATACAATGATATAATATCATTGGATTCAAATGTAATACCAGTGACCCACTTGTAACCTACTGTACAGCAGAGCGACATCCACTTACCCACCTTTTTTTGCGGCGATTAGTAGTCAATAAGTAGTCGAAATAATTCTTCGATTTTCAATTTCTGTATCTTGTTCGATGGGAAAATGAATATTGTTGGTGCATTGGGGAGGCAAAATTCCCAATTGCTTTCAAAAGCGAGGGGAAAAACAACATAATACTTAAGGAAAAACGTGAATTTTTACGGAAAATCGGTATTCCACAAAATTGATTTTGGTTTTTGGTGTAACTCTTAAACAAATGAAATTTTCACTGGTCGTTTATATTTGCATTTCCCATACACGATAAAATGTTCAAAATATTTTGATTTGTTTTGAACTGTTTAGGAACTTTTTCTATTACTAATTTTGTTAGTCTTTTTTTCTTTGAATGTCAATAAAACTTTATTTGTTGGGTATAAAGCTTGAAAATTTAATACAAGGCCCCTACTATATATTGTTACAATGACAATTTAAAAATATTAAAAATCCATAGTCACAGTTTTTATTTATAAGCATTGAAAGTTTAAATATTGCCAAATACTGAAAAATCACGAAAATTAGCAAATTATTTTGAGTTGAAAATTCATAAAAAATTTTCCTTTTAAATCTAAGATTTGGAAATGTATTACAAGATTCCTCATAAGTTTTTCTACCTTTAACAAAAAAAAAAAAATGTTTACAAGTTAATCAAATTAAATTTTTATGAGCTTTTGAAATTCATATTTTTACAATATTGGATATTCACTCGATTTCTCATGTATAGCGATTTTATTATTTTATTGTTATTTAAAAACGAATAACTGTAGATACATGACAATTTTACTGAATGTTTATATTTTCATTTTTTATACAGCATAAAATGTTGAAAATATTTTGACACTTTTTGGGCTGTTTACTTTTTTTTTCTATAAATATCAATAAAATTGTATTTGTTGGGTATAAAAGCGTGAACATTTAATGCAAGGCTCCTGATATTTTGTTACAATAGCAGTTGAAAAATACATGAGCACAATTTTTTTTATAAGCATTTAAAGTTTGAATTTTGACAAAATGTAATTATTATTTTGTAGTTAAAAATTTATAAAATGTTCAACTTTTATAGCTAAGGATTGAACATTTAAAACGAGGTTCCACGTAAATAGGTAAATATATAAAGTACTTTATTTACAATAATATTATCAAATATATAAATATATCATCAGACTGACCGTTTTCGCTCAGCATAAATTATAAAGTACCTAAGTATAGATAATATAAAACATACCTAACTCATAAAAACAGTTTGTAATATAATTATAACAAAAATATTATTAATATATTTTATTATTTATACATATTTGTACATATAAATTTCATAATATAAGGTTACATTCATATTTAATATTATATTATGTTATGTTCAAAATATACCTAGGTAGGTACCTACATATTAAATATAATTTTTGCATAAAAATAAGAAAGATGGTAAAAGTTATAGGTGCCTATTAAATTATTATTATATTATTCAGTACCTACATTTAATAACATTCATTTAAAACAATAAACATAATATAGTAGGAATGCAATAAAAAGTGTGTACAAATTTTGGAATTGTGGTTACAAATTTGTACAAATTGTATAACAATTACTGATGTGGTTTTTGGGTCGATAGGCCAAATACATCGAAATCCGGGTGCCAG
>WHPZ01561136.1:0-10890 GCA_016617965.1 Macrosiphum rosae
AATCGTTCAGCCAAACGCAATTTATCATTATACGTATAATAATATGATATGCAATTAAAAACACTCGATTCCGACCGGTGAAGTTTGTAATAATTATAAAAAAAAACTTATTGAATTTTAAAAAGCATTTCTGCCAGAATTTCGGTACTGATAACTTGAATATTATTCAATACAAACGCGTAATTTAAAAATGCTATTATTCCGACCTCCTCTACTGTGAATCTATTGTCATTCGTCGTATACAGTGTTTCCATGACAGGTTTTTTTTCCCACAGACCGTAATCGTTCAGTCTGTAATTGAATGAATTGATATATATATATATATATTATATAAAAACGTTATCGACGCTACAAATGTATGCGACGAAAGGGAAAACGAGTGCGTGTAATGGTGTTTTACATATTATGCACTACAATTAACACAGTGCGGTAGGGTATGTTTTGGGTATGTTTAGGTATAATAAAAGTACGGTTGGGGGCGTGGTCGAATGGTTTATACGCTGTGTAACCGATAATATGTAAAATGGCCGAGTACCTTTGCTCACCACCGTTTCCACAATATAGGTACGCTATAGCGCATTATACACTTTGTAAACATTTTGTCCGACTGTGTACTGAGGACTGAGGACTGTTTGGATTACGAAAATAAGTTCATATACTCTTCTAAAACTACGTCTATACAACGGTCTTACCATACGTCTTTAATTTAATTAGACCTTTGGTCAATAAAGTATACGATTACGGTACACGGACATCGATATTAAATGGCAATCGGACCAATGCGTCGACACGGATATACAAAAAAAAAAATATTATTATATAACACTATGTCGTTGTAGTTTGGCAAAAAACAAAAAAATAATATTAACATGTTGAATTATTTCGCAGATTTGACCACGCTAGCGGTACTTAATTTGGCACCGTTTATCAATACTTAACATGGATTTAGATTAATATTCACGTTTGAAGAGTGATTGACGTCAATAATGGATCGGTGTAGTTTTAATTCAATTCGGTCGAAAAGTGTTTAATCATACCAGTCTTAATTTTCCGTCATATCACCAAATATATATTTTATTTCCTAACACCGTCATAAATATGTAGATAGTTCCGAAGATCTCTGAAAACTCAACCACGTAACTCGCTTTTAGACTATTATAATGTTGACTAGGTAAATAGTACTATAATTTATCAGACTTTCAGTTTGAGAACAGAAACCTGAAACGCAATACACATATTACGAAATATAATCACACTCACAATCGTTTGAACGTAGTCAATATAGTCATATAGTCATTTACATTACTATGAATTTTTGATTAGTTCTGTCTGAATGATTTGTGAAAAAATTATATTTAATACTGCGAAGAAGCTGGACAATATGGTAGGTAAACTGACCTAACTTCACCCTTCAATAAAATGCCGATTGAAGACTGATTCCCCATCGATTTCAATCATATTTGTCACCAGATTATCAGGATTCATGACATATTATATTTTTATTTTCAAAAAATACAATTTTAAATGTGGGCAATGTGGCGGTAAACGTCTCACGTCGTTCTGGCATCACAGCTATCATGAAATATGAAAAATCATCTTTTCAACTTGGATTGTAATTCAAATATGATCTTGACCATGATGGAGAGCGGCTTAGTTCAAGTTCTACGACGTAATAATCGTTATATATTATTTTAATATTATACGATGTTATTTCGGACGTTCGAAATATATTAATTTATTTAATGCTTACAATAATTATAAAACGACACAACAACGAGTTAATAACGAATAATAATTAAAAACACTAATCATCGGAAACGTGCGGGTGCATCGATGTTCAATGTAACGTAGGTAGGGAAAATCATCGTGAGGGGCTCGTAATGGGTTTAGTGTCGGGCTGGAGAGCATCCGCACATGTAATAATATATTGCGTTTATGTATCTGGAAACACGTGGACCGCCAACCGACCACCAGCCGACCGACCGACACCTCCGGTCGGAATCGTAAAAACTTTAAGGGCGTCCCTGCCGCTCAATGAAGATATTGCCTCTGTCTAGGATCGAAAACCTTTTCCCGAACTCCATGAAATATTTATGTTACTCCGAGGAAATAAAAGGCAACGGTAAACACAACACGCACACTATAACACACCGTCGTGGTTACCGCACCGATGTCCGTATCGCGCTCGCGAAATCGTGAAGTTTTTATGAAGGCTTTGCCTCGCAAAACACATAAATGGCGGTGGTGGCGACCAGCGCCAAACGCATTTTCGCCCCGAACGTCCGCTCATGGCTATAAACATATATCTGTAAACATACCACACACACACACACACACACACACCGGACACAAACCGGAAAACAATAAAAACACAACGCGGAAACACGTCCGACGAGACACAGCCGCCGCCGCGCACATTGTCCGTAATAGCGTTCGGCGAATTGCTGCCGTGGAAATTACATCGATCCGCGACGATTATATTATTATTATTACCATCAAAGGTACGCCTTTAGGTCTACATTGTACAACATAATGTACACCAGTGCTTCTCAACCTACTTTTTATGATGACGCCCTGATATTTAGATCCGTGAAAAATTGCGACACGCTGAAGATAATTGATTGATTTTTTAAAAAGCTAAAATTTTTTTCTAGGAGGGTGGTGGGGGTAAATGTTTCAATCCCCCCACAAACATGACCAAATTACGGCACTGTTATGACACTATGTAGCGGGCTGAAGGATGATCATTACACATTATGTAAAGTGATAAAAATTGTTAGTACCTATACCTATACCCATCATGGTGGGACTCCGTGACGACGTGGAACGAATGTAAGACGACCAATCCTTCTGGGATATATACATATTTAAAAATTAATATATGAAGAACAAATTTAGAGCTCAGAGCAGTTTTCAACGAAACAGATATCATAATAGTAGGTAATTAGTATTACTCAAAAGCAAAAGGATAAGCTGGGCCGGACATGCGCCTGGAGAGCGGAGGGCCAAATAATACGCGAAATCACAATGTGGAAATCATACAAAAAAGACCACGGGGACGGCCAAAGGAAAGGTGGATTAATTGAGTCAGGGGAGGTCTTATGAATAAGGGACGGAGAAAAAAAAACAGCTAATGCCAGGAAAGCGTGGAGAGGTGTAGTGAGTACGGCGATGGGTGTAAGGCCTAAGGAATAAGTAAAAAAAAAAATTAACATATTATGTGTATATTATGATTTATGACAAAATAGAAATACGCTGTAATGGTGGTTTAATATCACCGCACATTTTTTAATTTCGCATTGCACATAATATTATACAGTGTGTCATATTGCCCAAAAATGTAGTCTTTAGTAGAATACATTGTCAAGTTTTCAAAAAAAAATAGTTACTTACCAATAACAATACATAATATAATTTTATGTGCAACAAATCTCTTTTAATTTTATTGCTTATCCCTCTGCCAGTTTCAAATAAAATTAATATGTAAGAGATTGAAATTTATTTCAGTTGTTGACAACACCAAAGGCACCAAAAACACTAAATCTAGCCAAGTGATAAGCAATGAAACTCAGAGAGAGTGGTTGCACATGAATGCATTTGTGTATTAAAGTTATTGACTAAAGAAAGATAAGATTTGGCCGCAATGTAGACATCACTACTTTTATAGGCAGACTTTTTTGGAAGAATTTTTTTGATCCCTTTTTTCACCGTTAGATATTTGCTAGAGATATATTTCAATATTTTCCACATGAAAAAATATTACTTTTTTAAGCATTTTTTAGAGCACTTGTCCATTGACAGACCACTCACCTTTTTTTTTAACATACAGAGTGATTTTTAAACATGATCATCCTATTATTATGCTTAAATTATGCATACATTCAAAATTCTGATTTTTGGAATTTTTAATCACTCTTGAAAAGCTTATTTTCGAATTATATTAATAATATTAATATTAATTTAATATTAAATTTAACGTAATATTTTCTTAAGCATTTCTGTACCACTTAAGGACGACCCTGCTGCGACAGTACAAACTTCTGTTTTTCAAATGGAAACCCCCTTTTCCATTTTAATTGTCTAGCAAATATTTTTTTTTGAGAATTTTGATGTATCTAATTTAAATTGTTCAAGAGTGGTTTTTGAGTTGTATAACTTTGTGTACTAAGGATTTCGGATATGGTAATGGGGCAAGTAGATCTAGGGGCATATAGACAATGTGAAAAAGTTAGTAATTGCCTATTGTTGTTTTATCAATATAAGTGATTGTACAAATTGTCTAAGTGTAATAAATACTACTTCTATAAATGTTACATATTAAATATAAATATAGTTTATATAACTATTTTGAACGTTAAACGCATCACTTAGTATACTAAGGTACCTACTTATACATTTTTCCCGCGCTTATTATATCTGGGTTTTCGATTGCAGACGTGTTTCGGCCAAAAACGATTTTTTATTCTCTATAATATTTAACGGCAAACGGATGTTGATTTCTTTTTCTTGAAAATCGTTCACTTCACACGTTAGAAGTCTGTGTGCCTGACAAGACTGGCGTTTATCGAATTCGACTTCAAAGATGATATTATCTAGTACAGCATTACAGCGGTAAAGTAGGAAAGTCTGAAAACCGGGAAAGTCGTCATTAAATAAAGCAACTAAAAAAAAATATAAAAAATGTTACCATCGTAAATCGTGAATATTCAGTTGTTGTATCGGCAACGAAAAACGACGTTTTAAACACTATTATAGTAATAATAATAAATTAATCAATCATAACTATCTATCAATATTCTCAGTGATTATTACTTAACTGTGAAATCAAATTCAAATTCAGTTCATCGTTTACAATATAAATTGTTATGCGAACCGCCATAACGTTGTGGAAAAATTGTACTCATTTCCATCACGATGATAATATTATATTTACAAACACCATGGTATTCAGATCAAAATTTCAAGTTTTTAAAACGGAATACCGGTCAAAATTAATAGTTACAATGTACATTTTTAACTGTAATTTGTAGGTATGATAATAATTTTCATAATATAAAATATGTGTTACTGTACTTGTGTAAAATATCTGAAATTATATACCAACTGCCTAAATAACGAATATTTTCATAAGCCACTGAAATTATTATGTAAAATGTTGTACTCCAACACCAATATTATTATGATTTTAATTATAACGTTATCTACATCACATAACGGAATACATTTGCTTACACTTTGATATTTAAACTAAAATTTATAATTTATACTCCGTTTTTTTTTGTAAATATAATGTGTTTATTAATTTCATTTAAACTAACAATTCTTCATTACGCTTACGTATAGTCAGTGCTTTATAAAAACAATACTGTCTGCGTTTTTTGGATAACTCGTTTAGCATAATACTGTTTGCACGCAATGCGCTGGAATGCCTGGAATAACGTATAATAAAAATCCGAATAAAATATTTGATTGTTTCTAGATTAATGTAGACCAAACGATTTAGAAGGGAAAATAGTTTTCCGAGTCCAATCGTCTTCGGATAAAAGCTTATCGTTCGCATCGAATGACGTAATGGATAAAAAAAAAACAATAATAATATTACTAACAAACGACAATGCATACGACTACAATGCTGCACACAATATACATACTCAGTACGCTATACATAATATACAGGTATATGCGTGGGGATACTCCAATATATATTATTGTTTTATTACCTACATCGAAACAATATTTTTCGCATTTAAGAAGAAAACCCAACACCAATTTAACCGCAGGGATTTCTCTCGTATACGTCTATATAATAATAATAATCTGTACCCCATGCGAAACTATTACGAACGTATATTGAATTCGTACATCTCCTCCGAGTAGTATTGTGTGTTCCTCGATAAACATATTTCAAATCGCCGACGGCGGGCGAGTCTGCGAGATTTTTTTTCTCCATAGGTATACACATAAATATAGACAGTGTGGATTTGTGCAGACCGGTAAACTAAATATAAAAACACTGTGGCGATGTGCGCCGCCAGGAAGTTGTGGTCGGGAAAAGCGGAAGCGAATCGAATTTCCACGTTCATAATGAAGTCGAAGAAGAAAGTCTTTTCGGCGGCAAACTCGATTGCACATCTCGCCAAAAGTCGTTTTCGATTTATATTACATTTTTTTTTGCCACGGCCTTAAAAAGCACATGTTCTCCTGCTGTTAACACAATACACTCATAGCTGAAGTTATAATGAGAGTATTTTTTCATTACACGAAATCGTTTCATGTCTGAACCGTCAGAGTTACCATTACAGTAGTATTATTAACATAACTGTTGTATCGAACGAAAATAAACAACACGTAATATACAAAGAGATTGGGAGAGCGAGGTGGTCCACGAGAAAGTCTACTCGAGTTGGACGTTATTCGTTCGAAGGCGGTGAGACATTCAGTTCGGAAACGATCGTATCGTGAATTAGGACAGTTTTGGACAGACTAATGGGAAGACATGTTGATATTGTTTTCGGAAAACAATTTCAACGCATATTGGATATTTGGGTTATGATTAAGCCGCGGAACCACGAGCTTTTAATCAATTATCGGTAAATGTCTCAACCTGTTAACGGGTTTTGCCGTGGTTACCATGCGCGGAGTGTTGAAATTCGTTTCGATATTTATGAAATGTAAATAATATGACGCTTTAAATAGGACTTAGAAATAATAATTTCATAGACGATTTGATTCGGCCTGATCGAGAAAGGATTTTAATGTCAATTCGGCAGCGGCAGTGGTGGCGGAGCAACGGAGCGAACACGCGAATTCGTTCCACGGTAATTGGTGTTTTCTATTCCCTCCGTGCGCCGCTCTTTCGCGCAACTTACAGTAAGCGCTTTTACAGACGTACAATTCCACTGGGAATCGTTGTCAGACAGGGGAAAGAATATGAACATTATTAACCGTCATAACGAAATCCCTCGCATATACAGCGCGGCCGAGCCGGGAAAACTGAAAACTGAGAAAAAAACAACAACAAAAACTACCTCTATACAACGTCAGCCTTAATCTTTCGCCGGGCCGATCATAAAAACCGTTTAAAGACATGCCGCGTTAGCACACGGGCACAACGTGTAATTTTTATTACTTTCTCTATATCCTCAGTGTGTGCCGGTCTTAGTGCAAAGTAGAAAAATAGAGAGAGCGCACACATACACCCACCTACCCACCCACCCACACACACACATACACACATATACATACACACACACACGCTCGAAATTGACGAGGTACAGAGAAATCCAATAAACCTAATAGCTCTGCGGCGCGGGAAGCAATCGCACATTTTTCTTTTTTTTTCTCCTACCTGCCCGGTGCAATTATCCGGATCCACAAACACACACACACACACACTCACACACTGTGCACTATTTGTCTTATTCAAAGGGTCGTTTGTTTGTTTGTTTTTGTTACCTACCGTTTAACTCGTACTCGGAAACCGCTTTTAGCGGCCACTGACCGATAGGTTGTAATCATAGGAGTGCGCAGAATTTTTTTGAGAGGTGTGCCGAATAGGTTCAGCGTGGGGATGATGCTTCATTGCATTTTTTTTTTTAGTTTAAAATATATAACTTACTATACTTAAAGTTCTGATCCGAGCGATGAGCGTATTAATAATTGTACCATGATTTGTATTTGTATTTTTATTTTTGAGCCTAAAGACAATTTTTCTAGTAATAAAAATATGCTCCGATCATTAAATTTGATTTCTGGTACCAAATGGAAATCAGCTAGTACTGTGGTGGGTCAAAAGTAGAATTATTCAGTACTTACTACTTTTTGAAATAATCTTAGGAGAAAAGGTGGGAAAATAGGTAACCGCTTTGCAGTTGGTGTCGATTATACCTCGTCATTAGTGACTCTAATGTATATTGTGTTGAATTTGAATGATAAATCATAAATAATTGTGCACGAGCACGACATGCGATTCTGAGAAAATATAGGTCTTAGTATAACTAATTATATTATATTTTCATCATAATAATGTTATGTTCATTGATATTTAAAATTATTGCGAATTTACACAGAATTGTTTTTAATTCCTCTGTTAGTCTTTCACTTAAAGGAACATTGTATTACATTTTTAAGGTTTTCAACAGAGTGCCATTTTTGTCATCGAAATTTATATAAAAAAAAAAAATCGAAGACTGTCTAACTCTACGTTGTGTGATATCCGTTACATATATGTACCAGTTTTGCCTATACAACTCGCCGTCGCATCATTTTAAGTAATTTACAATAATACTATTAAGTCAGAGAGTTATAATATTTTTTCAGCTGTTTCTTTATAAATTTGGTAATTATTATATTTGTTATAAGCAGTGTATTTGCTGCAAAATCTAATATATTCAGTCCGTATTATAAACTATTTGAAGTCTTAGCAAACCTTAGGGACGATTTGTTAAGCACATTTTTTCATAATGTTTGATATTAATGTAGTTAAATGATAAGAATATATTGATAAGTGATAGTGGTAATGTAAAAAGGGTAATATACATTTTGAGGTTATACAAAATAATGTGACACAAAAATATTATAAAAAGTAGGTGAATAGAATACACGAAATGTATTAAAGTAATAATGGTAAATGTTATGATAAATAAATAATACCTAATAATAATGTTGATAGAAATAAGAACCTAAAATAGCATTATTTTATTGTTTGATTAGATCGTACCATAGTTGAAATGGTTAAGAAAAGATTGTACGCTCGTTCACCGAACACGTGGCTATGACATGAATCGATCACTGCGATATGGATAATTATATTGATCCGTATGCATATTATTTATCTGCTAGTTTATTTCACAAAACATCATCGATGTCCGGTGGAGCTAGCAGTACAGATAAAAGTATTGAATATGGTGGTGGAAGTGTCAACGACTATATAGTATCATATCGATATACATCCGTTTTCGTTTGCAAAGATTAGTAAAATTGACAAAAAAAAAACTGCCTATCTAAACTGTATCAAGTTCACAAAATTGTATATTCCTCTATCATATTATTATTAAAGTAGACGATAAAGTTATGTCGAACAACACATTTTGTTCGTTACTGTAAAGGACTTTTTGTACGAACAAGTTATCGTAAGGCGATTATTTTATCTTCGTCCCTACTCATTTTTACAGGCATTTTTTGTTTTTAAAAATATCGTTTTATAAAATAATTGAAAAAAATTATTTTATCAACATGAGTAATATATATTATGTGTAATTTGTTTTTGGCTCGGATACAACTTTTTTTTTCTTTTTAAATCCTTTATTAATAGAAAACATACATTAACTACAATAATTATAGCGATTAAATATTATAATGTGAACGCATTGCAATTATTTTAATTTTTCACTACCTATTTGTTATTATTTTCGGTTTTCGAGTTATATTTTTTTTTTCTTGAGAGCAATTTTTTTCTGCTTTTAGTTTTATAATAATATTACGTTTTATTTTCGATTTCTATACATATAAGTTAATCGCAGCCAGAGTAACTATTATAACAGCATCGAGACGTTTTTTAACCATCAAGCGAGTCGTTTTGATCAGTGGTCAATGCGCGGTGTCATCAATCGCTGCTTCTTTGCACTCGACACGGTTACGAACATTACGACTCACACATTTTGTCAACACTACCGATTCGATTCGATTAAATTGGATAAAAAAAATATATATCATACAATATATAGATACTTCTCTATTATTTTATTTTTTCCAAACCTATTCGCCTTCACCGCCGTACCGTTTTTAACGGCTTTCACTCGACGTACCGCAATATTGTGCGATTTAGCAATATAAAGTAAACGTGTTCCCATTAAACGGTAATCCCAGCTTCATAATCTTATTTCCCGCTCTGTGTATATATTTACTTATTCTTTACAAAACACTTCATTTTTATATTATTGCTCGTCGCCCCCGCATCGAGATGCCGTCGGAACTGCGCTGCCAGTCCGAAACCCGTCCATCCCCCCTCCTCTTTCCGTTTATATATTTGTATTTCCATTAGCAGTTTCAAATAATTTCGTAAACGACAAAGTTGTAGAAAAACCGATTCCGGTTGATTTTTTTTCTTATTTTTTTTTTCAAATATCATTCGATACACACTTCATCGATCGCTCTCGCAATATTCGTACACATAAACGTATAACGATCGTTGTACGGAGATAAAAGAGCAGTGGCAATTGTAACTTACTATTAAAACCGATTTGGAAGTATAAATAATTTCTTTCTTTAAAATTAGCTACCGATTTTGTTCCGGTGAAGTGTACCTAAATACGTTTTTTTCATCGTCAATACCAACGATTTTCAATCAGACGGTATTATATAAAAATAAACTGCTGCTTCCCTAAAAAATATAAATTCCCATGGTCAGTTTTTAGTGGTGTTTTTTTTTTTTTTTTTTATGACATTTGTGTTACACTGATTGAAAAAGTACATTATATTTTTTATTACGTTTGCACTTTATTTTTTATGTATAATATATTATACTCTCAAGTGTAAATATTGGTAGTACGCTATACTGTTTTTTGTTTTATGAAAAACAACAGATGCTGCTCATAAATTGTATCTGTACAATATTATATAGTTTGTATTCATTGGTTGTCAACGTATTCATAAAGCAGAATCTATTTGCCTTACGTATATTAATATAATACCGTACAGAATAGGACTATAGAACTCAATGAATACAATCTAGTATGTTTCACAAGATAGTGTAAATAAGTTAAATAATGTATAGTTAGGAGTTTTCAATATTTGTTTCTATGCTAATAGCTGGAAGCCGAATTTGATGCTTGTAGGTAGACAATTTTGAAAACATCGTCATAATAGTTTCGGTATTATATAATAGTATAA
>WHPZ01561144.1:0-27330 GCA_016617965.1 Macrosiphum rosae
TAAATATCTTGGTAAATGTTTTTGTATAACAAAATACTATGGTAGTATATGACTTAAAAATATTGTACCTTCAAAAAAATAAACTTTTTTTTAACTGAGATAAGTTAATTTTATTTTCTCTCTTAACTTTAAACTTATCTAGTTAAATTTTTTTTCCTTGTTAACTTTTAACTTAACTGAAGGCAATTTAATTGAATTAACTTAACTTTCCACAGTTAATTATTTTCATTAACTTGCCCACCATTGCCTTTTCCTATATTTTACTCTCCTTATTCGTAAGCTGCACAATCTGTTCGTGGTCGAGATAATAATATTATCCGTATCGACCCGGCTGCTTTTCGAAAACCGTAAAATTGTAACAGATAGTTATATCGTATAATTATATATGTTACCACCGACGACGTTAATATTACGATTTTTATTCGTGATCCATATGTCTTATTCCTCCCAAAAATCGTCAATAGGTTCATCCCACCGACATTAAAATACAACAAAACACAATATGTGCCATTCGATTTATCATTTTTTCTACCGTATAATAGAGGAACGAAATAGTATATTGTCCCACGTATATTAAATGGTAAAGTCGTTTTAACCGAGTGTGATAACAATATCATGACGTGTACCTAACAGTGTTATTTTGTGCCCACGATTGAGTAACATTCCGAGGTTATGAGTAATTATGTACACTATAAACCTCTTGTTGTCTACCTGTTTTAGGCTCATAATCAAACAAACAAATTAGTAACCCTCGTACAACGTATACATCAAATACTATCGTTAAAGGTACCAGTTTTGATATCAATAATTTACAAAATCATCGATCAATACGATATTACCGCTTATTGTGTCAAGAATAATGCACTGTAAACGCATTATTTTTTACCTTGTTCCATATCAAATTGCGTGATAGGTACCTATGTCCTATCTAATAAAATTCTGAATTTATTAATAAAAATTTATTTCAACAGTTCACTACAAGACATTTTGTCCCTAGCAGCACGTATTTTCTACTGTAAAGTCAGTTTTTATTTAAACCTTTAGCTCCAATTTATTATAATATTTATCCTTAACAATGTTTTTATCTAATTTATGTAGTTTTTCTAAAGTATAAAATATTATTACAAAAACATAATATTATATAATATTATATAATATTATATGTATAATGTAAAACGATAGTAAAAAATAAAGAACGAGTCTGAAATTGTCTAGCTGCTAATATTATACATATTTTGTATACTATACATAGTGTAACGCTATCTTTATAATATGGTTGTAGTTGGTTTTATACATTTATATTTTTTTTTCTGATGACAGTGTCGTTTATAAAATCATTGAACCACCAAAATGTTTTGGCCATATCACATGAGGTTAAATAATAACCACTAATAGAGTGTGGTGTACAAATGAAATCGGTAACATTTTATTTTCGAAATTGTTTATGAACATAATTGCTCGTTATTGTCAATATTTTACATTCCAACCTATACATAATATTTTGCATTATTATTAACTAACCTTTTCACTTTCATTAATATTGTCGTTTATTACATTTTCATCTTAATTCGTGGTTGTACACCGTAAAGATTTTAATAAATATATTTGGAATAACAATTAAAAAACAAAAATAATAAAATATAATATACCAATTGATAATATTATACGACTAGTAAATATATATATATTAATATACAATATTTATATACATAAATATATTTTTACAATTACCTACAAATAAGAAATGGTCTTCAAAAGAAAAAATATGCATAGCTTGGTATCTACATATATTATAAATTGTTTTCCTTTGAAAGATTTAGTTTATAAATTATGTAAGAATCCTACAATAGTATGATTATAATAATGACATAGTTAAATAATTGTTCAATGACAATGAATTTTATTTCCATTTTAATAATATTTATTTATTTATCCACGACATTATGAAAATTATTCTTTCGTTTGATTAAATAAGTATGTTACATGTATTAAAATATAACATTATAAAACTTTGAGGATTACATGTGTATATAATTATAGCTATGATTCAACCAGCATAAATAATATAACATAATATATTTTCATAATAGTGGTTTAGTTGTGCACATTGTGTTAAGTTTCTAACTGCGTTGGACAGATTAATTAAATTTATAATCAAGCATTCTTGATTTACTAATAATAATATTATTATCTTTATACAATTTTTAATATAATTTTATACTATGTATAATATTATGAATATTTTATTATATATTTTAGATTAAAATTCGGAACAACTTTTAGTTAGATTGTTATGACATTTTTGCATTTTATGTTTGGTTATACTTGTGTCATAATTCATAATTCCAAGTAATAAAAACAAAAACGCATTCTATCTAAATTCAAAATCATATCATAATACAATTTAATCATATTGTCCTTATCTGTTTTTTAATCAAATTTAAAAATGGTCCTAATTTAAACACTTATAAAAATAATATTTTGTGACTAATGCTTTTAAACAAAATAATTATTAAAATTGGCACATATTTTCAGCCCTTCTAAAATGTTGATAGCATAATATACCTACCTATAACATTTTTAAATTTAACATAACGTGAGGGAAATTTGTCAATTTTTTATTATACAAATTAATAATTTCGATATCAAATATTTAGAATTTTTTTTTTAGAATTGCGTCAAAGTTATACAATTGATTTCATTGAGGGCTATATAAATGCAGAATTGAAAAGCTATTTTTAAGTGACAAACAATTTTTTACCGAAAATAAAAAAAAACTCTTTTTAAACCAATATTTCTCGAAATCCAAACAGAAGCAATTAAATACAGACTATCTTTTTTTATACACCCAAACACAAAGCTGAGAGATAGTATTCACCAATATTAAATAAATATTTTATTTCCAGTAAATGTGTCCATTAGAAGGTAGTAAGCACGCGTGTTTTTAACAGTTTTTAGAACATGTTTAACTGAAATTAAATCGTTTTACCTTAAACAAAATAAATAATACTACACATTCATGCATTTTAAACAAAATGTATTAAATAAAGCCGACGCATCGGAAAATCCTCAGGTTTTAGTTGGATTGTAAATCTACTTTGGCCCTCTTTTTCATTTACTTCGTGTTATATGTATACATTAAAAAACCCTTTAAAAATAATTAAATTTATTCATTCAAACAATATAATTGAGATTCAAATATCCGATATACCTAAATAATATATTATCGTGTAACTATTGTTATCTTGTATCTAAACATCGTAAACCACCTGAATGATTGACATTTTCATAAGACACGTGTTTAACTATTGCTTCAAACACTTGTCAGTTATTCATGGCGTTAGTGCACATAAAACGTATTAGGTATTATTTTACTAGAGAAAAAGTCAATTTTCAGTTAATACATTTGACGATGGCGACGAAGGTAAACAAGATATTTTTTCTTTTTTCTTAAATAATTATAGTATCATATTACTATTTACTACAACAACTATTTAGTACGTATCACTGCAGAATTTTACGATTTTCACTTAAAATAAATTTAAATAATACGCCATATCTCTCAGAGTTTCTCTGTATATTATAACATTTTAGTAGTCATATATTATACTAGGTAGCATTTATTGAGGCAGTTGCATATTTATGTGTTATAATATATTTCTATTTTTATTATTTATTAGAAATGTGTAAAAATAAATTTTTTATTTCAAGTATGTGGTCACCATATAGTTATAGTCAACGGTTTAAGAGCCAGCTTTAATAGATACACAATAAATATACTCCTATTTCAGGAACCTCATTTTCTTAAATAGCGGAAACTATTAATATTCAGCCTTAGACTTAAGTTGTCTGATGTCTTGGTTGTATATTATGATCTTTTAAATAATAATTTTGAATGTGGTTACTGATATAAGTAAGATTGGTATTCGTTCTCATAATTATTTTTAAATTTATTTTTTGTAACTTTCTAAAAAAAACATATGTATCTACCTACACTGATTAATTTTTCCCGATAGTGCTTTTTTTATGTAATTCAACTTTTAATGAAGCCGATTTCATTAATATGCATCTTGAATCATTTAAAATTATATCTTATCTTTATTTTCAAACTTATTAATCATTATGTCCATATTATTATGTTTTAGTACTGAGCCTAAATTCAAAATAAACTTGGTATATTTTATATTTTAGATGTTCTCGATTATTAATGTAATTTAAACCCCTTAAAAATGTAAAATAAAATAAAAATAATATGCGGTTTACTGAAAATATAGATAAAGTTATAAACATGATTCGTGTAAAAAACTAAGTACTTGGAATGCTTTTTTTTTAATGCATAAAATACTTTTTTTGCAGACTTGTTTTTGTGTTTCGGTTATCTCGTAGCCGTTTTAATCATCGTTATAGGTATAGCCATCTACTAAGTGTCAATCTTTCACGTCGTCGATCGTGACGACCGCTAACCAATTTTTTCTTTCAAACAATCAACAACGTCGTCCTTATTACCAGTTTTATTTAGTCGTCGATCACTCCTATCTAATCGGATAGTTATTTGTGGGGGAGGGGACATTTGAGAATGACATTTAATAATACATATGTACAATATAAGGTATCGCCTACCTTATCGAATTACATTATACGCTAAAAAAAATAATACGAACTAAATGCGTGTATCGGTTTTTTTTATCTTTTTATGACGGAATCGATCACACCTGATTGTACACAAGTATTAGTCATATCGAGTTACGCCACTCGCGTTGGCTGGTCAAATGGAGGTAATGACAGAACGACGCTCTTTGCAAATATGTATTTATGTATATTATCATTTTTTGTATTTATTTAAAAATAATGGTCGCGGCGCATGACATTTAAAACGCACATCGTAATAATAATATATACACACACTACCACAGCTCGACATGGCTGGTACACAAAACTAACGAAATTCAGGTGGAATACAAATATTTATTCGATTTGGGGAACGAGAAAATAATATCATGATACCTAGTTTACTATTGTATTTTCGAGAAAATAAAACCGAGAAAACTGAGGGTTCGAATTTTTGAAAAACAAAATGTAATTTTTTCGAGATAAACACAATTGTAGTGTATTCGTATACAGCGACTGATGAGAGAGACGTTTGATATGCACACAACATTTAATATTTAATATTCAACGAATATTCCGCGTGTAGCGTACCACTATAGACATCCGTGTAGCGAAATTGCCTACACGACGCGCCGCGACACTCAAAAATCAATATCGTCGTCCGGCGTCGGAAGTAAACAGTTTACAACACGAGTTTTTTCTCTTAAAATCGTGACGTCCCGAATTAAACAAAAAAACTTTTCGAAAAGATTTCAGACTTTTTAACAATTGTTATAATCTTGAACAAAATATAAATATATATTTTGAGTTATATTCAATTAAAATAATATGATAATATACAATAATTTATAATGTATGTATATCGTAATGTTATAGGTATACGCGGAATTGTAAAATCAAAGTAAGGTATTTTTCAGAGGTCACAAGCGCAATATATATTTATACTATTATTTTTTATTTATTATTCACCCTAAACCATATTTTTTGTATACAAGGAATTCTATAGTAAAATAATTAATAATATAATTGGCCAACAAATTTATCTGATTAAATGCAATTATTTTTAGATGTAGAATTTCTTAATTATTTCGAATGAGATCCACATTAATGTCATATGTTATTATGTTTTTTGATTACAGAAATGTCTGAACACCATTGACTTGACCTCTCTGGGTGTCGGCTCTTGTCTGGGGACAGGCATGTATGTGGTCACCGGACTGGTTGCTAGGAGGTTTGCCGGCCCTGCGGTCATCCTCTCTTTTATTATAGCCGCCGTAGCGTCACTGTTTTCGGGTAAGAGAATACAATTAATAATAATTAGACTTGTACACAATATACCAATATATTATTATAATACGCGATCACTGGTATATTTTAATCAGTGTGGAGGTGTTCATATTATATTGATACAGCCTTTAAAATAACATCATCGCTTTCGAAACCGAAACAGTATAGGTACTCTTCAGATGTTTAGAAAACAATATAGCGGTAATAATAAATTGATTTAACCCGCAAGTCAGGTTACTCGCTGTAATATCTGTTTTAAAACTAAAATGAAATCTGAAAGTTATAACTCATTTTATCGTGTATTTTTCATCGTTCAGTTGGTGGCACATGCAACTAAAACTACTAATCAGCGTTATGGTTTTGTTCCACGCTTGAATGCGTGTAGGAATCAATTGGATTACACGTTTCTTAATATTAATTTACTAGCGATGTCCAAGCGGTCCGATTGAAATTGTCTGTTTATTCGGTCTGGTAAAATCAATGCTTTTAATCCGCTCATACCAGATTGACGGCTCTAATCCATTCACACTCGGCTTACGGGTTAAATCCGTCCAAATAGGCTGCTAGAATTCATCTATAGACCAGGTTGACGGTTTTGATCCGTCGAGTTCAGATAGATTGTTTCAATGCGGTACGTCGAATCGTTATCGAAAAGAAATAAAAATTACCTATTTCGATCTACACGCTCGTAAATGTTATACGGAAGAATTTTCAGTTTGTTTCATTTTCCGCAATATAGTATAGTGCACCATCGAATTTAATTTTAAACATATTTCATAATATTACAAAACTAAATCTGCATTTAATTTAAAAAAATGTGATGATAATTGTTGTAGTTATTATTAAAATTATAATAAAAATAATAACTTTTAATAAAAATACAAATTGTGAATATTTAAACTCGTGCACTTAACGACCCAACTGTTATTCATAAGTGGAGTTTAGTATTTCTCTATTAATATTATAATATTTCCAATTATTAATTTTATACTCTTAAGATATATGCAAATACTAGATAGCCGATTGCTATGTCTTATACTTATAAAATAATGTTTCCAATAAAAATATGACCACCATTTGCTACCTAAAAAGTGACTATTTAAAAATTTAACTGATATGATAATTGACATTAAGGTACTATTAAAAAATGTCAACACGTTCGTATTCAATTTATTTCGAATTACAAGTTACAACACTTATTTAAATATACAGCTTTAATTTTTAATGAAGTATCCGTAAGTGGAACCAGAGCTTAAGATCCGTAACATCTCGTATTTCAATGTAGAAAGTTGTACAGAATAATAATTGTCCATTAAAGTTTAGATTAAATATGAAAATATGAAAACTGTACATCATAAAATAATAACTGTTGATTCACGACTCACTTTCATATAGTTTATTTGATATTATATATCCAATATGGATCTTAATATGGTTTATATCATAACATCGTTCTTTATCAAAACTATACAATCTAAACATTCACCTCTTAAATTACAGGCATAGTGGTCGTTTTATTGGTGACATTAATAATACCGAAGTCTGCTATTTAGTATTTTTATATATCTGTGATTTGAAATCACAAACATGCATTGTTCGATTCCATTGTAAAACACAAATTGATTTTGTGAGTTGAAACCAACAAACCGAATTTTATTGATAGCGTACGTATTTTATGTCGTAACTTAATTTTTTATTTTCACAATCTGTTAATTTTTTTATTTTATTTTTGATGAATAAATGGATGAGCTAGTACATATAGAATAATATTTACAATGTACATGTGATAAGCTAGCCTCTTGCAATATTCCGGTTTCTACCCTTGAATCCGGATCGTTGGTTTCTATATCTTCGAATCCGGATTATCTGTTTGAATCATCTCCGAATCGAATCGACGTGAAACGAGAAAACAAAACACTAGGTAGCTTAAATAACATTATATTAACTTCGTATACGTATTTTTACAATTCAGTCATTTTTTGTCTTAGTAATAATATGTACCAAATTCAAACAAAATTCACCGTTTGTTGAACAATCAAAATATAAACCTGCGTCTTAATTTGTGTTCTATCACCATCAATCTAACTGTTACACAAAACCCTATTGTAATATGTGTTTGAATTATAGTTAACATAGTACTTATTACTAGACCTGATAATGGTCGGGACATAATAATTTATAAAAAAAAACCTAATAATTTTATTTCGTTATCTTTTTTACAGGTGCGTGTTACGCCGAATTCGGAGTCCGAGTACCAAACACTTCCGGTTCCGCGTATATGTACAGTTACGTCACTGTCGGCGAATTTATAGCGTTTCTGATTGGCTGGAACATGGTGCTCGAGTATCTCATAGGGACATCGGCATGCGCGTGTGCACTGAGTGCGAGCCTGGACTCGCTCACTAACGGCGCCATTAGCACGTCCGTTCAGAATTACGTAGGGTTCCTCGGTGAGTTCATTATAATATTATGCAGGTAGAGGAGGTTTTAAAGATTGTATGCAGTTTATATTTTAGTCCTATCTAAATATTTGAAGTTAATACTATATCTTTATTCAAAACATAAACCTAGGTAAATGTTAACTGCTTGTTAATTTTTTTTTTTTTAGTTATCACCTTTTTTTTATTTTTTTATTGAAACTTTGTGTTGATTCATTTAGACGGGGTGGTAATAACATTAACCAAAACTGCAAGAGTAAACAAGCATATAAAAACATGTTGATGAATGATAAAATTGGGGAATAATGTTGGGAGGAACAAATATTATGTGGAATATTTGAGTGGATATTTGAGGAATTATGAAGGAAAACAGGTAGGGACTAGGGAGATCGTCGTAAAAATTTGGGCAGTTGAAAAAAATAGGGGAAATCTAAGTTTGTTAGACTTTTGTAGTGGGAAGATGGGGTTTCAACGAAGATTTGAACTTCAAAGGTATGAGAGGAAAATAAGGGATGGCCAATTGTTCCAAGCAAAATAACCAGCGATCGTTTAAGAAATCATTTTATCTCACGTGACAAAATGATCATTTTCCACTGTTTAATCCATAGATATTTTATACATTATATAATCAGATTTGGCTGAAATCTTACCATATGATTTTAATATTGAGATGGCACTTGATAAATGCTGTACATTTGAAATATTTTTCAGATAATGAATTACCAACAATTTAAAATCAAATCCCATTTCTATGAGAGTATATATATGAGGTACCTGAGGTTGATTATTAGAGAAAAAAGTTGACGTTGGAATTTGAAAGTAGATCGGAGGATGTGTAAATGTTTAGTTAGCATCTTAATTTATACAGTGGCAGTTGATTATTTTTTTAAAAATAATGTGGTTGCAGGTAGCTGTGAGAGTATGATTTGTGCATGTTAAGGCAATTGGTGTTAGAGATTTTTGGACATAGGTAGAGTCAAGAGTCGATCGTTTAAGAGTCTTTAGTGGATACATTTTTGAGGAGAAATTTTACAGCAAACCATTAGTTCCACAATCGCTTGTTTAAAATTCCTTGTTTTTTAAATGTGTACTTTTATCAACTAACACACTTGAATTCTTTGTGAAATGTCCGCTTTCGGGGGTTTTATTCAAATTATCTAGTTATCCATATTACTTATATAAAATACAGTAAATCCATTTAATCCTCCGAAGGTTGTTCAAATCTGTTGTTATTACACCTATGAGAATACCATGTAAGTTTTTAGTTTTGTATTTATAAAACAAATTAATTTTGGCAAACTCATCATATTGTTGCATTAAACACTTTTGAATATCATCGTAAAAATTAGATGCGATGTTTTAATCATGAGGAACATGATGATTCAGTAACGAATTTTTACACGTCGAGTAGGCCAATGCACACATGAATTGCCTCATAAATATTTAGGTATTTTTTTTTAAATCTGGGAGTTTTTGGTAATTCAAAAATAATATATGATTTTACCTCCTTTCCATAATTACATCCATATTATAAATTGATATGATACGAAAACGTTATATAAGTATTAGAATTCAAATTTGTATTGGCTTTATATAATTTATTTATTAATATTTTTAAAAGTATTTTCGACTGACATTAAAATTTACAAGTAAATGTGATCCTTTAAGTATTGATTTATTTTAGTATAATATATCTATTTTATTTTGATTCATTTATAACGGTATTATAATATAATGTATTAATATTATTCATCCGATACGGAAGTAATTCGAGTGAATGGCGTAATTAAAGTTGGGGAGCGATTCGATTGTGTCTGTGTAAGCAACAGTTAATATACATAAACGATAATGCTAAATACGGGGAATATGAAAATTGTGTGGGCGATGGGTATTTATATCCCATTTTGGAACAAAGAATAATATACTGTTTTGTTATCAATATATAATATTTTAAAAGAAAGAATGGAGGAATTTTGTATTAAAAGAATGAGTAAAAAAATCTAAACCCTATAGGGTTGCACAGCTGAGTGGCTGCCCATAAACGCAACCTTCTGTTAATAACCATTTATCAAGTTCACTCATTGCACTAATTGTATTTGTATGGATTGTAAATCATTTTTAATATTAAAAAAAAAAATTGTTCTAAACCCGAATTCGATATAAAGAAAGCCTATCGTCGGTTATCGCGGTATTATTATTATTATTATTACTATTATTGTTATTACCCGCGTGTTGAAAAAATATTCAATATATAATATACCAAACTGAAATAGAATTTCCGTATAGTCTTTTTTTTGTCATTCGCTCGGAAACTTGTCGGAAGTTCCGAAAGTAATAAATGCACGGTTATATCAGTGCGTACACGCGCCTGTACGTATTATTATCCGTCACCATCGATTTTTATTCGTATATTCTATGTATATATTGACAACCATGATACAATATTATAATAATATGCGTCGAGGCCATGTTGCAAAGCTTTGGGGTAACTGTCGAGGCTAATATTTCCGTGTCACGGGCGTCATCACAATGCGGTCGGATTCGTGTTCGTTTAATCCAGGTGTATATTATAAATATTAAAAACGGTGGCAGGAACTCCATTTCGTCGTCGTCTCGACACGCCCGCTGTTACGTGGAAATATAGGTTGAGATAGGATAATATTTTATTACTATATTGTTGGGGCCCTGGACAATAAATGTGAGGTTTTCCGTTAAAGGAATTATTTAAATCATAAGGTGTGGAAAGAAAAAATATCATGATTATTTAATTTCGAAAAGTATTCCATACATAGTTTCAAATCATACACCTACATGTTATGTGTACACATATTAAATTGATAGTATTTTATAGAGAGTAAGCATATTATATTATACGTTGAAAAAAATCCAACATAAATTCTAGAATGGGGGAAAAAAAAAATTATTGACTCTGCGTCTCGGTAGAAAGAAAAATGTTTTCCGGAGTAAATATTAAAATTTCAATTTATGCAATAAATATTATTATGTTAGTATAATAATAATCATAAAAATAAACTCCCTATAAATAGATGTTTGTAGATAACGAGTGAATATTTTTATGTAATAATAATGAAATGAAGGAAATAAAAATGTAGGTAAGCGCTTTATTAAATCGTTAATATGTGTAATGTGTATTTATATTTTATAATAACAACCTGTAGTCACTTTTCGATTTCATGTCCAGGGCGGTATACAATTTGTCACCAAAAAAAAAAAAATATAAATTTCTTTTTGAACAGTTATCAAACAGCAACAAAAAAACACTGCAGGTATCAAAAATTATGATACTGTAGTCATGAAGTATTTAAAGTTTTGATCATTTCATTGAATTTCAGTAGAATAAAACATTGTGCGTCAAATCAATTTTCGCTTAAATTTAGAATTCATAGTGGATGTGGATTTAAAAATATAAATTGACAATATTTACATTAAACAGAATTGTAAATTTTAAATGATAAATTGTCTAATTGTTTTTCAATAGCTTCCTATATACTATAAATCAAAAAATAATTTTTATCTCACAAATTTAATTATAACATTCAAGGGGTTTGTATCTTTTATCTTCACCATTCAACTGCCATGTGTGATTTGTTTCATATTTTATTTTAACCGAAATGTATATCATTGCTGCTTTAATTTAGTTTTACATTCATTATAATTACGAGAATGAAAAATGAACACGATAAAAGATACACGTTTCTGTTGAATATAAAAAAGTTGTTCTGTGTTGGAAAATTTTTTAGTTGTTTAATTTACTTATTTATTTTACGCTTGCATTAAAATAAAACGTTTTGAATAAATCTATAATTTTGTATGCTGTTTATTTAAAATCATTTCAAAAAGTTTTTAGTCTCCACTGAAGGATTAAAAAAGTATTTTTTTTTCAATTACTTTCAAACAAATTCTATTTTAGGATTTTTTTTTTTCATACTGGTGGTAGTCATAAAAAGTATATTGTTTAAGTAACGTGACACACAAATATACATAGACAATGTCAATGAAAATAATGTTTCATGAGTAAATAAATAATATAAATTATTTGGTTGACATAATCCTACATATTATTATTCTAGTTTTTAAAATTCCTTAAAAAAAGTGATTTGATATGTTAGAGTTATCTGTTGGTTTTATAATGAAGTTTATTTAAAATGTGATCAAAACATAACAGACATATAACAACGTTATAGAACATTTTTAAAATGTTCTGCGGTTTTTATAAAATCGGAAAACTTTGAATATAACAGTAAAATATATTTGACAGCACGTTTTGTCATTCAAATGTATAGGTATGAGCAATTGTTCACAACTTTATTATAACACACACAAGGTAGTAGCTTGCTCGACGTGTAAAGAATATAAGATATTTTTATTCCAACATGAAAAAAAAATTATGTCTCATAAATGTATGTATACAGTATAGATGAGATAAATAAATATATATATATATATTTACGCAAATATTTATATTTTATAATATTATCTTTAAACTAAAAGCAGATTTAGTACATATTAGTATTTAGTATATATTATATTTAGCATAATATAAGTATTTGATATAATTTTTCTTTTTATTTTTTGTTAACGCCTATAGACCATACATCCAAACATAACTGTTTCCATCCATCACAATTTTGCGCGAACATGCGCCAATGTTCATTCTGGTAGAATTCTGCTACATCCCTCTTGACGCAGTCTTCCCATCGCATTCGGGGTCTTCCCAAACGTCTTTTCTCTCTTGGATTCTCTTGTAAAATCGTCTTTATTATGGCTTCAGGTTTTCTCCACGCATGACCAGTCCATTAAAGTATTTTCCTTTTTATCTCATTTAAAATATCCGGTATATTATTATACAGCTCACATAATTCCTCGCTATATGTTTTACGCCATTCCACCATTTGGTATAATTTATGGAATAATATGGTTATTATTATTAATATGTTAGGAACGTACGACATTTTTAAAATATTGTTTTGTAATATTATATTCGATGTTATAAAATTGTATCTTGACGAATAATTTTTTAAGTGCTCACTTAATTACCTATTTTTAATAATTTACCGAGTGATTAGTTTCCACTCAAGCACTCGAGGTAATTTTTCGTCAATTAACCTAAAGTCAGTGAAAACTAAAATATAAAAATATCTAGTCCCTTGGTTTCGTTATCTTTTTAATAGGTTATTAAATCTTTTCAAATGTCTTAGTGACTTAGTGTCTTACTAGGTATCCATGTATAAAATATTTATCACAATTATAATTAATATCATGTAAAACCATATAGAATAACAAAAAAAAATTTCAGTTATTAATAATTCTCATTAAAATATAGGTTATACTTATTTTCGTTTCGACATTTGCTATTATTTTCTGTGTACAATTACCAAATAATAGTGTGTAATTTTTACATAATATATTATTTGATGCATATATATATACAACGGTTGGATATTAGATGAGATCATATTATCTTAAACTGTTCTATTATGTATTCACAATATTTATACTTAATATACGAAAATTAACAGTTATTTATATATGGTACAGTTGTAATAATAACTATAAAAATTATCTGATATCTTATTTATCGGAACCGTCCCTCAAAATTCAATTTCACATTAGGTATAATAATATTATGATAATTTTCATACAATATTTATATATATATATATATTGTATAGGTTATACTGAACAGTGAACAAAAATATCACGTTATTGTGTTGATGGCGACTATTCAATTGCCGTTTAAAACAATGATTCTACATAAGTTATTATTGTTATTACTGTCCGTTCACTGAGAAAAGATGCGATTGCTCACAAACCAAAACGCCTCGTAGGTACTCCTCAGCAACAACCTGCGTCATCACTTTGCAGTCGCATTCTCTCGGCGAACCGGGAATAGGAAACTTATTATTATGTACATGATATTTTATTTTATTAAATTATCCCCTCAAAACTTTGTTAGGACACAAGTCGTCGATCATGGATATTATTCCGGAAAGTAGCGTGATCGAATACACTATATTATTATAATAATATTATATTGTATAATATACCATATGTATGCAGTTTGCAGAGGTAGGTAATTCGATTATGATGATGGAAACGTTTCCGCCGTAAGCTCAAACGAAATATTTATCAACATCGTTTTTATATATTTTTTTTATACCTCTTAACGCTCTCAGCGCACAGTCGTACCTTTTTGTTTTTACTTTTTAGGAAACAAATTAAATTTGTATACTACATAAAATAACAAACTTAAAACTAAACACATGCATAGGGATTTCCGAAATATTACTAGCCGTGAAGCGCAGGCGGGTCCTGCAGGATATTTCTTAAGGGGGTATCACCGCAACTCACACACACACGTATTTGTTTTAATTTCGTTACAAAATTGTGTATAATAATACATTTAAAACGTTGTTTTATTAGTACTCGTATAATAATAGTATTAAGTAACAAGACTAAGGTGGAACGTGGAAGGGGGTGTCGTATGCCCCCGAAACCCCTCCTGGGTTTCCCCGTCCATATTGGCTTTTCTTTCCTACCGAGATTATATTTAATTATTTAGATACCTATACAACAAGGTTCTGAACGTAAAAAAAAAACGTGAATTCATAATTAAATTATGTAAGAACGAAACTAGAATTTTAATTCTGGCGTATTTTTTAGTTCAACAGCAGTAACGAATGTGTTTTAATCCTTTAAAAGGTACATATAATATTAATATTAAGTACGAATTCTCGTTTTTTTCCCTCCGTGAAATCTGAGTTAATCACAGTGGATATCAAAAGACGTAAAAATGGCCGACGCTGCCATCTGCGATTTGTATTGCATTATAATATTTTATGGTGTACATTTTGTGACGACAAGAATAAGTAGGTACTTCATGTTTTATAGATATTTATATTCCGAGTAAATTTTTACCACATCTTACAAGTTTGTGATTTCTGTAGCAAAAAAGTTCACTCGCTATTACACTTACAGTTATAATAACATGTTTATTAAATTATTATTATAATTAAATTAAACCGTCGTGTGTACAAAACTATTATATTATGACAAGATCAAAGTCCAAAGGGATATGCGACCTGTATTCAACGATCATACTGCTCGCGTTTGACATACTCGGATTAAAAAAAAAAGGAATAAAATAAAATCATTTTTTGCTCATTAAATCGTACGATGTAACGCGTCATATAGTATTACGTATTATTATATCGAATAAGAGTCAAAAAAGGGATTGTTGGAAAACGGAACAAAAGTTTATTTTTAAATCGTTTGTTGCGTAACAATATTTTGTCGATCGAGTCCCTAAGGAACTGGATATACCGAGTCTATAATAAAATATACGTTTTGATTTTTTCGTCTAATAAAAGCTACTTCCTGGTAATTATAATTCCAGCAATGCGCACGTTTCAATTATTTTATCTTGTTTACTCTTCGGACATGTTATTATTATTATTATTATTATTATTATTATTACATACCTGACCACCTGAGTGTACTTCATATAGAGTATCCTCTAAGCAACTAAGTATTATATCATCAAGATTTTAGAACCCTTACGTCATCGTCGTCGTTTGATCCGTAGTGGATTTTTTACGATTTATTTTTAAACCACTCACACAACCAGCTGAAAGTTCAATTATCTGAACAGCGGCAAAATACAACAGCTTTCTCTTACGATTGGTTACCAATATAATAACCCATATACCAAATGTTCATACATCAACGATTTGCTACTGTACCACATTAGGGGAGGGGATCCGAAAAGGGCAATTTCCCGAGTACCAAATTTTTGAGGGTGGATAAAATAAAATACTTTAAAAATAGTTTCCAGATGATTTACGAACATCATTTCCAAACGAAATTACACATTTCAGAAGTAATTTCAAGTCATTGGATTTAGATAGCACCAAAAGTAGGTATACCAAATACTGTACCATAAATGAATGTGTTTCTCATGAGAACAGAATTTAAATTCGTCCAATAATACTGACGTAGATTTAAGGATATACAACTGAGTAGGTTTACACAACTTACCAATAATATTCAATTGAGCGTTCCTTCTTTGATTTGAATAGGATAACATCCATTTAAGATCTAGTACCAATAAGAGAGATTGAGTTAATTGGCACCATGAACAATGAACACATTACAATTATATCAGTAATAACGATGTGCATTAACTATTTACAAATTGTTCAATCAATAGTCATGGCTTAAAATTTAATTTTTTTTCAACAGTACACTGATTAGTAACTTTTTTCGATTTTACTAAGAAATATTATGCCTACCTATGTGATTTAACAGTTAATAAATAATTGTTGATTTTTCAGAAAAAAAGAAAAGAAAATCCATTAAAACATACATAATTATATAAAAGATCACCATTGTAGAGCGGTAAAATAATTTTTCTTTGGGCGGCCCTGCTTGATTAATGTTTGCCCGTAGAAAAGTTAAAAAATTAAGCAGGACGTCTCTTATACTCTATTGATTGTATAGTGGCACATATTTTTTTCAATAGACATTTTTCTAAAATCTTAGAGCAGATGTATACGAAATGTTAGCACTTTCGGAAAATTCGCCATCTCTATCGCGTCTGATTTATTTGATTAATTTCGACTACCACGGCGTCTCAACGAACACCTTTAACACTACCCTTACACAAAATAAAATATATGGCACACGGATATTTTTTTACTTGCGCACGATTTAAACTGAATACATGAATACGGGTTAACCGTAGAAGAAAATATTTATTCAAAACACTTTTTCGACATTAATGCATGACCCAGTTATTGATTAAGCAATTTTGGCAAGATTTTTTCCCTAGAACTATTGCAGATCGCCATAATGCTCGTTTAGCTAGATTTAGATTAAATTATCCGGAATTTCAGTCGTTTAACTCGTCACAGAAACGAATTCAACCTCGCTGCTTTTATAGTATTGCTTCGGTATAGCCAGGTTCAAATGTGGGTGTATAAATTGGAAAATCTTAATCTAGTGTAATTGAAATTTACTTGTTCTACTTTTCGTCGTCGTTGTCGTTGTTGAAAAAAAACGCATTAACAGAGTTGCTTTTAGTAGGATAATTTAAAGTCTGTAATGGCGTGTTTAACAAGATTAGAAAACTATTTTTAAGAACTTATTATTGGGTTTTTTTTATTATTAATTTTAATTTAAAAGTTGTGACGCTTTTGAGCTGGAGCGTTTATTTCCTTAACTCCTAAATAACTTACAATACACATTCATTAGGTATTATTTTTTTTTTATTACTGCTTAATGATTAGGTTACATTTTTTTGGTTTATCTATAATTGGTTTTAAAAAATTATTTATAAAATTGAAATATAATAAGCACTCCTAAAAAAAGGTTCATAAAATCGTAAACAACATAGGTAGTTAATACTATTAACTTAATTTATCACATTTGCTTCAAATTTCATTTTTCGCAAAAATACATATCTGCTATCTATGTATGTTTTTTTTATCAAACTATTATAAGTATATTTCCTTTTTCCGTATACTGAATAGTGAATACCTTGTTGCTTGTACGTATTTCAAATAAATAAATAAAAATATTGCTCGTATTACGATAACCATCAAATCACTATAATATATGTTTTGTCTATGAAATTTGGACAGTGAACAGGTGTTAGGCGGTTACTAAAAACTATAAAATAATGACATTTTGTTACGTAGGTATATCAATATTCAATATTATATTATTTTATATTTATTTTATATAGGTGCTCAACGCCAATCAGCTTTTAATAATAGTTAGGTACAATAGTGTATATTCGATTACAATATGAGAATATTACGAATATAATTAAGTATGTTAGCAAAAACTACAAGATAATGGTACAAATAATTAGTAACAATGTTATTGAAAAATGATATAGGATGTAGTAGTCCTAAGTACGAAATTGTGTTTTGTTGTTGGATATATTGACACCATTATAATAAAACGAATGGTGCATTTTTTCCTAAGTTGGTTATGCAAACCGGTAGGTAAAAAAAAAAAAAATCATGTTTCTAATAAAGTGTATAATTATTGGTGTGCCTGGAAAGTTTAAAATAAGTCGTTGTTTCATATTTTCCGGAATTTTTTATGAATATTCGGTATATAGTTTGTTTGTTTGTTGTTTTGTCGGATTAGTGTATGTCCCACCATCATAGTCACTCATATAACCTATACAACGTAAATACTCGTTTATATATTACAAAATAATGGGATAGATAACTCATCGTATTTTGTCTACGAACATTATGGCAGAGTGTCAAATGAAGCGCCTCCTTCTATATTAAATTTCAAACATGCAATTAACACGATTTTTAACTCAAATATACAAAAATACGTTTTATAGAAATTAGAACCTACGTCACAGTGAAACGCGTATAGATTTTTAATCACAGTTTAATTCCATGTCAAATGTAATTCGAAAAGTATGTGCATTTCCAGCGTATAAATCTCGGTCAAACGGGGCTTTTAAAATTAGCAACATAATAATTTATTGTGTGGAACTTTTGTCTATCTACAGTGCTCGGTTCTTTTTTTGGATTCGCCTCGTTAACTCGCGCAGACATTCGAAGTTGTGTATTTATGCGTTTGGTACGAAACTGAGGTGTTCAGTAAAGAAATCAATGCTTATTTATTATTCACATAATATTATATTCAAACAAGGTAAAACACGTATACCTATGAGAAATCCGTGATGATTATCGCAACGAACGTCGTGGACGGTCTTATTGCTTTGCAACAATATTTTGATGTATACTCATACACAATATAATATATACTATAATGTTATGTAGAACGTCTATGCGATGACACCAGCTGTAAAACGTATTATTATTATTAGTTTAACATAATATAACATTTATCGCATTTCAGGAAAACCGGATATCCTGGCCGCGGGCATCACTCTGTTGATGATGGTGCTCCTCGCAGCTGGCGTTAAAAAAAGTTTGATATTTAACCATCTGATGAACGCCATCAACTTAGCGGCGTGGGTGTTTCTCATGAGCGCCGGATTGTTCTACGTCGATCTCGATAATTGGACCAAGAACGATGGGTTTCTGCCGAACGGCTGGGGCGGGGTAAGTTCGTCAAACTGTTGCTCGAAACGCGTTTATATTATAATAACGATATTGTATAATGTGGGTATAGACGCAGTCGTATCATCAGTATTATTATTATTATTATTATTATTACCACCATTGTAAAAGCTTCGTCGACTGCTGAACCATTAGGTGGGTTGATACGATACTATTATTATTATACTACCTATCGGTAAACTGTACCCTTGATGTATTCGCGTAAAATAATTTGGTTATAGAACTACTATAACTTGCAGACGTTCCACGATGTCCCACGCGCGATAGCTGAATTTATTATATACGCGTAACTTCGTGTATACTTACCGAAAGTCAATATCGACGGCGCCGCGAGATAATAATATAATATTGCAAACTCGGGACGGTTAGGTTTTTTTTGGTTTTTTTTTTAAGTTTTTTTTTTCATTGGCCCTTTGCAGCTTTTGTGTTAAACGCAACCGGTAAAAAAAGTCGGTAGGTATACCTATACCGATATTAATAATATAATATTATGGAATCGGTGAAATGCTGCAGGTGTTAACGGTGGCTTGTTGTTTTTACGTCGTCAAATTTTAAGTGAAAAAACGATATTATATAATATTGTCATGGCTTAACAATTTACTCAAAAACACAAAGTCGTTTGTGTAAAATGTAACGATAGCTACGCGTTCGCTCTCTATAATACTCTCTATGATAATATACAAACATTTAGTACAATGTACTTTTTATTTAAAAATAATTCATCCAAGTTATTTTTTACAGTATCCACCTACCTACCTACCCCTCCACGTTTTTATTTACAACAACACTCGAAACAGTTCTGAATAAATTTGGTTAAAACTCAAATAAATTAAAATATGAGTTTAAAAAAGCATTATTGAACGTGTTTTATCAAACGGGGTGTGAATTTGGAGGGGGGTTGAAATAAATTTGGTCTGAAGTTACAGACGTGGACAAACAGCACCCTGCAGTGCACCTTTTATTAAGCATAGGTACGTTTGTCCTTGTTCCCCAACGCTTACATAATCCTTTGATAATCCTCTCACACTTTGCTTATGTAAACCATAGATTTATCTTGGCCGGTAGATCATTTTGTACGAGTTTTATATTTTCATTAGTTGATTAAAAAAGTATACCTAATACCTATAATTAGTTTGTTTTTAACTATAAGTTTTTTAGATTTTGGTAACTATTTCAAAGGAACGGATTTCGGTTTATTTTATATTTCAATACAAGCTACTAAAACTAACCAACTATAGTATATTGTAGACTTTTTATTTTTTCCGAATTTGCCTTCCAAAAAAAGCCTATATTATTTTCTTTTTACCTTTATATCTTGGTGGGTTGTTCAATTTAAATGGTTTTCACTGAGACGACTGATGGACGAAATGTATACCTATGTCTTTTAGGCTTATCGATGTGTCTCACGCATTGGATAAATTTGACGTATGAACCAACAAAAGTCGTACGATAACCGCGATGAGTTATATGGCCTCTCAATCACTTTGAAAGACAAGAAGTAGCTGTCAACGATAGTAGGAATTCAATTGTACAGTGAGATATTTTAATGTAAATACCTAAAAGTCCATAGGTATAGATACCACGTATAAAATAAAATATATATATATATATACAGTCTAAAATAAAATAAATACTGTATGGATATCTATCGCGTCAATAGATTTTTTTTTGTAGTAAACAAATATTTCGAATAAACAACAACAGTGGGTATAATATATAATAGATATTACTTATAGTTGCCTAATCAAAATTCCATTTCAGTGAACATAAAATATAATATATAAATAAAGTAGCTTACAAAAAGATATCATATATTCTGTAATCGATAATAAGTTTTCAAAAACTTATTATTTAAATTCCTCCTTAAACATCGTGATTATTGTTCGTCGTTTTGATTGGTTTTTTTATCATAATATTACCATCGTTGTCCAAACGAAAATATTAATCATCCATCTGGCACGACGTACGCAGTAACTTATGAGTTGTAACCTAATGAATAGTTGTTGGTTTTTGTTTAGGACGCACCGCCGAACCAATTGCGAACACTCGAAAAGTGTCGTACTGTTATAAATAAATAGGATGATAAAATAAAAAATGAATTTTCGCATTGCCCATAAATGAAGGCATGGCAGTGAATGCGAATGGCAATAAATCGTGTTGGTATATGGGCAGTAACTGGTCTAATAATACTGCCGAGAATGGTCACCTCGTTTTTATGACCACGTCTTCAGTTGGTTGATTACGACCTCCTTTTCTGTCCTTTTTTTTATTGATCCCTCAGTAACTGCACTGCAATCTCGTCTATGTTAACAAAACCCATTTTATCGTCTTGAAATACCTTTGGTGCTCTTGTACCGGGAACCATAAAATTGCGTATACATATACCTGCAACTTAAGTGTAACAGTAAGCAGATATCAAATTGTATACATATTTACCAATATTAATAATTATTGAACCAAATTGACTTTTGGGCATATAGTTTTCTCATAAGAACAAATCAAAGTACCTAATTTCAATGAGTAAATAATATATTATAAATGTTTAAATTTTTTAAATTTTATTTCACAGATATTAGTATAATATAGGTAATTAATATATAAATTATACAATTAAATATAATAAATTATTTATAATCATAAAATAATGTACGATTATAGGTAAACGCGTTTAACGCAATATCGTTAAAGAAGGTACGTGAAAGAGAAAATATAATTGTATGAAGAATAATACCTAGTACACTAAATATGTTATTATTATGTTAAAATATAGCGAAACAAGCTTTGATAAAATAGTTTACATTACTACATAATACAAATTTAACAATAAAATCATGATACATATTTCAGTGTAATGTTTGTAGTTTAAAATAAGCTGTAATATCATGATGTCTTACAATGTGTGGTTAACTTTTAAATTAATTTGACGCAACAAAGGAGGATAATACATTTATTATTAAATAATATATACGACCATGAAAAGTTGGGATATATTTATTCTTGTTGGAAGCCTTAAAATCTAAAGATAATTTATTTTGACCGGAGAAATCAGATGGACTTACGCAAACAACATATTTGATTTGACACTTCGTAAAATACTTTATTTTGAACACCTTCGATATGAATTCAGGGCAGGATATAGGGGATATAGGATCATTAGGCAATATAGGCAATCGCACAGACTATCAAATTTTCCAAAGGTGTCAAATTCTTTTGTCATTTAATCAATAAAATAAATAAATATATTTATTAGCAATATCAAAAAACATTTTAATAAAATATGCTATGTAATATAGGCTTCGTTCATAATCGGTTTCGTAGCAACGATTTATCATTGAATTCAAATTTAAGTATTGAACATATTAATAACAGTATTAGTACATGATTACTTTACAGTTATTTGCTCAATGATGAGGTACACTGGAAACCTACAATTACATTTTGTACCTATAGCAAAACGGTTTCCTACTTTCCCACTTTAAAAAAAAAAATTTTCGTTAACTATTATAACAAGTTGAGTTACATCAATTTGACTATGCGTGGTATCTTATGCTCATATAATAATGGATTACCGAATAATAAATTATTAAGCTTTTAAAAACCGTGGTTTTTGCGATTGATTTATCACCCCATAAAATTTGGTCATGTACCGAATATAAAGTAGGTATTCTTTACTCTAAAATCGTCATAGACTTAGATATAATATTTAAGATTATTTAAATGGAAAAATAATTGAATTGTAGTTGTACCCTGATACATTTCTAATGTAGTTAAAAAAAAAAATAATAACTGGTAGAGACGTGCTGGTGTATAGGTTAGTATTGTCAGTAGCAACATTATGTCGCAAATAAAAAAACATTAAGTTTCGACGCATCTTTTCTTAATCCGGAATGGAGTATGATTAATAGGTATGGGGCTGGCTTTAGATTCATAGAGACTATTGAGGAATATTCTGAATGAAACTTAATATCAAGTGAGATGTAATGACACATCGGGGTATTGCGGGATGTCGGACTCGTTGGAGATGAAACAAATTCGTTTAATTAAAACGGACTTGATGATTTCCTTGAACCTTTACATAAAACGGAAGTTAAATTTGAAATACAAGTTTAAATTCAAAGAGAACATCTTGACAAAATGCAACGATGAGAAATTTATTATTAAGGGTTAATTTGTAGCTCTGTAATTGGTTTTATATTTTGAACAGTGAAACAAAACGACATCCGAACGGTTTAATATTATAATACTCACCCGGTATTGTTCTAATACGTTGTACGTACGTAATTTATGTAATTTAATATTTTGGGAACAATATAATTGTATTGGCGTGTGGGTCGATTGGAATAGCACAACGCACGAGAGTCCGGAAAAACTATATCTCTTAAAAACGAAAAACAATATCCCGAACACCTGATGTACAATTTCGAAAAAGTATAATAGTATAATATTAGAGTTGTAATATAAAGAAATATCAAGTGTATAATAACATATTATTATATTGAATTCTTTGAGTTAAAACAGAGCCAAACAACGGTCCGATATCATTATGAATCGATATTTATTAACTATTGTTAGTAAAAAAAAATAATAAAATCGTTGTACATTTTAAACATTTCGAAAAATAACGTTACCCATAGATTATTCACATTTATAGAAAATACATGTAGTAAATTAAATATTGCATAAGCAAAATGATAACCTATGTCTTGTATAATATCATATTGTTACATAACGGTAAATTTATTTCAGTAAATAATATTCTGCTATTATAAAAATATAAGTTTATGTTTTACATAAGTACATTTATTTAGGAATTTTCAAAGTTTAGAACATTATATATTCTTTTAGGAAATTTAAAATCAGAGGTAAATCGAAATTGGATCATAGTTGGTAACTATTAATAATTTATAAGAATTTAAAGAATTTAACTTGTAAATATATTGATATTATTGATAGAAATAATTGTATAAAGAAGTGTTAAAGAAAAGCAGCAAAATGACAAGTATGGATAGAGGTGTAAGTATAAGTAAGAATATTGTTAACAAACTATATTAATGTATCATTAAAGTGACAACCCGCCAGTAGGTAGTACCTTACTAACCTTGTATTAATGGACATTTCTCAATGTTCGCTATTCAATCATGAAATTAAAAATTATTTTTTCTACAAGGTAAATTTATCTACCATACCATTATAAATAATAGAAAGCCCGGAAAATTGCATTTACATTTCTTTATAAATAAAAGATCTAAAAAGCAGTTATATTATATATTGTTTTTACACCAAATTTTGGATGAAATTTATAATTTGAGAAAATTAATCATTGATGTGGCTTTTTACTGTGCACTAAATGCAAATTGGAAAAAGTATATTTTTAGAATTTAAAGAAGTACATAACAATGAAACAAAAAATATATAATTTCCCGATTAAAATAATAAAATTGTAGCTATTGTCTTTTCTTTGAACTGAAAAAATTATATTAAAGTGCAATTAAGTTTTCACAACATTCGGAAATGTTTGAGTATTTTGATAAGAAGAATATTTTCCATAGTAGTAGTTTCCGATAATCTATAAACTGTCCGTAGAAACAATAGATGGCCAATAATTATTTAAAAATATTTTTTTAGAAAACTAATAACATACATTATAATAGTTCAACCTTAAACTTTTATGTTTAAAAACACAGCGTACATTGAATGAGGTTAGTATGAATAATTTGAACTGAACTCATGTAACTCACAAATTCGTTTTTTGGTTTATTGTTTATGAGACAATTAATCTTAAGACAATATATTAATAGTTAAATGCGGTTCAACTTTAGATTTATGACGTACCTAAAAGCTTATTTCGACAAATATTGTACATCGTACACGAGAACGAGCTAATGCAATCGGACGAAGAGTATAGATCATTCGTGGATGATTTAAAAAGTATTTGTTTGAAAATCAATAATTATATCTATTGTCTACGACAACTATGTTAATATGATTTACGACTAATACAAAAGTATAATATTAATTTATATGTACTGTCGAATGTGAAAGATTAGCTAACTGAATCTGAGGTCGAAGACAATATTTACCTTTATATTATTATAATTAGTGGTAGACGGCAGTATTATTGTTTAAATTAATTAATTGGAACAGAAAGTTGGATTCGGGTAAATTTAATAACTAAACATTATTATTTCATTAATCATTTTTCCCGCCGATAACGTTATTATAGGTTCAGACTAGTTTTGTTCAATTTCAATTAGATGGAGATTATCTTCGATGATTATAGACACTCTATAGTTTTAATCATAATTAAACTGATGAGATACCCAGTGGATATTACGAAGTGCGAGGTCGTTAACTTTCTTATAATAATGTCTCAGATTGGTGTTATATACCTAACCATATTAATTATTATCAATAGAATTAAATTATGTAATTTTTGAATGATTGCAGTATTCCGTTATAAGTTATAACAATATAACATGCCGGATTATAAGGAACGCAATTAGGTCACTTATTTTTGTGCCCCACCTTCCTGCAGAGAAAACGAACGAAGAAAATTAAATTAAATGACAATAATTAACACTGGGTAGTGGATTTAAACACATTGCAAGCTGTTATAATGTAGATAAATTAAGTTTAAAAGTTTAATGCCAGGTTGTCCGACAATTTTATAATTTAACGTCTAGTTAAAATTTAATGGACCAATCGCGGTTACTGTTTGTTGTTAAGGGCCTGTTAAATATTTGAGTATCTGTTAAACTCTAATGGACGTTTGTCCTGCCCAGTTTAAATATATAGAGGATGATAAAAGTAACTACTATGTCAGGTTATCAAATAAAAGCGGCTTATCATAATATTATTTACAATATAATAATTATACGGTATGTGTATGAAATATTATCATTAAACATCTTTTATGATTATTATTCTTACTATATAGGTACTTTTTCTAACGAGTGTTAAAGAAATAAAAAAACCAGATCATTCGATAGGTACATTAAAATACAAATAAATCAAGTCACTCTGCTGTAAATTAGGTTACAAGTGGGTAAATGGTGTTAAATTTGAATTCAATAGTGTAATAAAATTGAATGCGAGAAACGATTCTGAGCGGAGACGGTTTGTAAGCCTAAGGTATCTTATAATAGATATTATATTTATATTGTTATTATTAATACGGTAGTCGGTTAAGCTGAATCATTATTATTTGTTTATTATTATATTTGTATAATATGTAATAATAGGCTTTAAATGTTTCAAGTAGGTACCTACGAATAATATTTTTGAAAGACAACACAAAACTAAAATCGTTTTTCTTCGTTTAAATTTCTAATTTTGTATAAATTTGAACTTAAAATAACTATAAAAAAATTGCGTTTTTATATTTTTAAATTTTTTTGTTACAGAATAATACTAACGAGGCACCTTGTTTTAAACTTTAAATTTTTAGCCATAAATGTTGAACATTTTATAAATTTGCAACTACAAAATCATTTTAGATTCTGAGTGAAACGATGAATGTATTGATTTTACAATGATGTGTGTTTATTTTTTTATTTTTTATTTTTTATTTTTATTTTTTTATTTTTGTGTCTGTGTACACGATAAGTAGTCGAAATAATGCTTCGATTTTCGACTTCAGTATCTTGTTCGATTGGAAAGTGAATATCGTTGGTGCATTGGGGAGGTCAAAATTTGAAATTCCCAATAGTTTTCACAAGCGCCGGGAAAAACAACATAAAAATTAAGGAAAAACGGGAATTTTTACGCAAAATCGGTTTTTGACAAAATCGAATTTGGTTTTTGGTGTAACTTTAAAACAAATGACCGTAGATACATGAAATTTTCACTGGTTGTTTATA